>BJFM01001739.1:157747-225123 GCA_016586285.1 Arothron firmamentum
GCCCCCGCCCCCCACCCCATTGCCCATAGCTCCTCTTGCACAATCCTCATTTCAAGAGAAGCCGGACTGGGACAGAATGGGATGAAGTCCACATATTATCAATGAGGCACACACGCACATATCGACACTGACAGTGATAGTCAGTCAGTGATATAATGCGGTGGGGGAAGGGAAAAAGGAAAGAGGCAAAGGGGGAAAAAAGAAGGCAGACTCAGGAGGGAGGTAGGGAAAATAAAGCGGACAGAACAATAAGGCAGAACTGTACAGGAGGGAAAGAAGTGGGAGATCCAGGGAGGTGCTGGATAAGGCAGGTACAGTCACCTTCTGCTGCATGTTAGAAGACCAAGGAGTGGCCTGCCACCATGTGTTCCTCCGTGGAAGGTCAAAACCGTTATGACACACTTTATGACACTTTATATTGTAGTTCCAAACTTTTGATTGGTTTAGATTGCACAACAGTTAGTTTTCCGGCAAGTGTGTGTGCACACTGGCATGTGTGAGTGTGTGTTGGTGTGTCTTCCTGCCAAGTTTTCATAGTACATGAATGTGTCATGTTTTTTGCCGCACTTCACCCGGGATTAACTGTTCACCTTTTACGGTTGTGAGAGGGGTGGTATTGTCAGTCAGCCAGGGGAGGAGGAGGAGGAGGAGGAGGAGGAGGAAGAGGAGGAGGAGGAGGAGGAGGAAGAGGAGGAGGAGGAGGAGGAGGGGTCGCTGGATGAAATCTGGGGAGGGAGGTACAGAAGGAAAAGGAGTGGCCTTCGGCTGATAGTCGCACTCTCATTACTGGAGTAAAGAGTTCTTTCTGTGGAAGCTTACAGGAGGGAAAACAAACCAGGAGTTGGAGCTACAGAACTAGGGAGAGGGATTCTTGATCCAGGTTTGTCCCAGGTATGTCAGGATGGCCTTCAGCCAGAGTAAGATGGTTTATATGTGTTTCAGATTTCTGCTTTGTCCAGATTCATTCATTTTGTGGAATGAGTGTGAACGCTAGTTCACAAATTGTGATAGAGGGTGTGTGCACTCAAAATAATAAAGGTATTTTAAATGGATGCCAGGGTTCAACACTCTGCTATTTGACATGACATAGTCCTGAAAGTAGATAACACTAGTTCTCTGCTTTTTATCAGGCTTGTGGGTCTCATAAAGCCATGACATCAGCGGCTCCACAGAAGAGGATGGTGTCCTCCTTCTTCATCACTTTGGCGTCTCCTCATCGAGCCACTGTGACACAGCAGCAGCCCGCTCTCCAGGCCCACAGCAGCCCTGCCTGTGACACACAACACACGGCCGTGCGAGTTCATCCGAGTGACAGCATCCCTTCCACCAGACGCAAGAAAGAGGACCACTCACAGACCAAGACTCACGGAGGGTTAAATGGCAAAGGATGGAATCCTGCAGGGGCCTCGGACTCGGCGTTTCATCCTCAGAGCCCGAAGCCCACAGGACTGGAGACCAGCTGGGGAAACCCACAAGAAGGTGACAGCAGAGCTGCAGGTATTTGTGAGGAAATCTTCCTGACTTAGAATACTCTGAGGAATCAGCAGTCGTTGCCACACTGACCTGCATGTATTCGAAAGTCTGTTTTTAATCACATAATAAGATAATGAAACCATGTTTTGGGGGTTTTCCTTACTGAAGCATTATGTAAGCAGAACTTTCTGCAGCTTTTTGGTTCCTCAAGTAACTGTATGAAGTTTGATGAATGACATAAGCTGATTGTCTTTTGGTTTCATGATTAGTGTTTTTAGAAGGTGCTGACTTACACGCAAATAGAAGTCCCAAAAATCTCAAACAGCATTCTTATCATTGCTATAGCAACAGAACCAAAAAGTAGACCTGGTGTGCACTTTGCAGTGTGAGTAATGCAGGCATCATGTTTTATTACTAAGGAAGAGGTGTGAGATGGGGTTTTTATAAATTAATGATTATGTAAAGAAAACTTAAACATGGCCTATACAGTATGTTGTAAATACATATTATTTTCTGCCAAAACAGATTATCTTCCTACTCCTCCTCCTCCTCCTCCTCCTCCTCCTCCTCCTGCTGCCGCAGTGACTTCATCTCTGGAAACATCGTTCTTCCAAGAATCAGCACTTCCCCCACCTCCTCCTCCTGTCCAGACAAATGTCTCCCACCCTCTGACCCCAGGTCAGCACCCAGTTTACAACAGAAAGGTATGCAGACCTGCAAAATGTACATTTACTGCACCCAAATTTTCACATGTCACTGCCATTCACCTTTAAAAAGCTTCACACAAAAGTCCAGACTGAACCACGATGGTTATGACGGCTGTAGAGGCTCAGCTCCTATGTAAAAATGTATTTATGGTGTAAGACTTACATAATGACACAATCACATTTTCGTTTTACAATTTCTCTATGAAAAGTTTGGTTGCATTGGTGCAGAGCAGGAAAGTTCAGTGACTGAATCCCCATCTTACTCTAAAATCCCTTCCGAAATATAATGTGTTATATATGTATTACATAGCTATGAAGGACACATGATATATACTTAGGGTTATTAAAAAAAATTGTCAGGACCATCAAATGTGTGTTTTATATTCAAATAAAACACACATAAACTAGTTATGTGTATTTTACATTCACGTAACTAGTTTATGCAGTTGTACACTGACAGCGTGTCTTACATTTAAGGTGCAAACAAAGACACCACCCAGTAGTTTTAATCAAGAAAAACAATCATGTGGGAGCCATAAAAATAGCCAAGACACAGGCACCATCAACAAAGGTAACTTTCTATAAATACTGGTTGACTTTAACTGGGTGTACACAGACAGCATTGTTCTAACCTGTTTCGCCATTTGTGTGAGCTGCAGAAGTGTGTGGCTTCTGTCGGAAACCCGTGGCTCTTACTGAACCTGCAATAGAGGCCTTGAACAGGACGTACCACGATGGTTGCTTCCAGTGTAGGTCTTGTCAATGTCCCCTGGCTGGGAAACAGTACTACAACAAAGCAGGAATCCCACTCTGTGCAGACTGCTACCAGGTGAAGTCAACACAGTCTCGGCCCATGCTCACATTACCTTTCCTTAAACTACAGCATGAAAATTCAACTTACATACACCTCAACCAGGTTTTTCAGGCTACTTTCAGGCTAGTTGAATTGGACTTTCAGGATCAATACTGACTGACAAGGTTCACTGGCGTTTCTTCATTATGCATTTTTTATTCTCTTAGGCCAGTCTGGAACTTTGCTGGGCTTGTGGCGAGGCTATTACTGATCAGGTAGTCCGTGCACTGGAGCGAGCGTACCATGTGTCTTGTTTTACCTGTGCAACATGCAAACAGCAAATTGGAGAGCAAGCATTTGCTCAGGGAGAAGTTGGAGAGGTTTATTGCCTTGAGGATTACTACAGGTAGATATGAGAGTTTAAGATGAGAGTTAAAAATAACAACTTGGTTCCTCACATATGTTTTCTTCCCTTTAACATACTCACAAAGGAAGTATGCTCCGAAATGCAATGCCTGCAGCCACCTAATCATTCCAAAAGAAGATGGCACTGACAGCTACATTGTTGAATGCCTGGGGCACTCCTACCATGAGAACTGCTACAGATGTGAGGTAGGCAACTAATGAGCAAACAGTGTCCTGTGCAAACCCACTGACAACACAGACACACGCTAAAACGCCCTGTTCTTTGTGTTTCCTGCAGATCTGCATCATCCAGCTCTCTCCTGAACCAAACGAACATGGCTGCTATCCTCTGGATGGGAGGATGCTTTGCAAGGCCTGTCATCTGAGCATGATTGCTGGCCAGCACTAATATGAAACAAAAAACAAGCAGAAAAACACTACTTTTTTTAAAAACAATAATGGACGAATTCATTTTAATCATATATCAAACTTTTCGAGCTTCCTATTCTTCTTTCACTTGATTTGTTTTGCACTCCATAGTCATACAAAATGCACCATATACAATATTTATGAATCTTTGCCAAATTCCAGTTGGCTACATTTCACCCAGTATAATGACAAAACCATTACCCATTTTACCATAGTAAAGAGACACTCTATAAAAAACAATTATATTAAAGTAAACTAATATATTTTATCTCAATGTTCAATGTATACCCAAATTTAGGCCTATAATCCCCATACTGATAAAAAAAAAATTATGCAGGCACATATATTACATACAGAATAAGAGCTTTTATGGGAGTGCACAATCCAAAGAAAGACATTATGGACCAAAACTTGAAGATGCATTGAATGTGAATCTAATGACATCCACAAGATCTTCACTGGACTAAAATGCCGAGCTCTGCAGAATTCTTCACATTTATTGACAAAATTAAAGTCTCAATTAGAACACCACTGAATTCTTTTATTTATGCTCTGTATCTTAAAAGTTGAACTTTTTATTTCCGTATTTTGAAAACATTTAAGAACCTTTTTTTTAAATCCAAATACCTGTAATTTTTTATTTTTTATGATATCAATAAACCATTATTATACAAGGAGCTGTGTCACACTGGATGTAGATATGGCTGTAGCCACGGAAGGTTGAGGAACAAACATTAATTATACCATGGAAAACAAATTAGATGGTAAGACATAACTGTGGCTATACACACATCATTATACAAAAATCGGCCACAAATTGTAGCCTCTTGTGTTCAGTTATGGACATGTTTAAATCCATGAGTATCAATACTTTCATTTCAATTAAAAGTTTTTACAAACCTTATTACATCTTGAATCTTCTTATGCGTTCATATGTGGGGCAAAAAAAAAAAAAAAAAAAAAAATCGAGCTTTTATGCTTATTTTGACCTTTGATCTTTGGAGGATCAATGGTCAAAGTCTCTCTGGAATCCAGAACATCACCCAAATTTAATTACCTCTTCCTTGGCCCAGTATCAACTTTTCCTGAAAATTTAATTAAAATCCTTTCATAACTTTTACTTTTCACTAAATCTCTGGTTGTGTAATTTTTTTATAATTAACATTTAGCTAGTGACAGAGGTGGGCGTGGCTAAATTATAGAGCCCGCCCATGATAACATCTAAACTGCAGATTTATATAGTAATGCACGAAATATATATAATAATTTATTCGTTTAATAGATACGGTTTGTTATAAAAGACAACGTTGTTCACTGGCTGAAATTTGAGAAATTCCGGCCTTCCTGCTGCCGAACAAGCGCAGCACGATGAACACGAGAGCGCGAAGAAGCTCGCACCCGCGATCATCAGGAGCGAGCGCTGTGCGCATTCATGTACCCGTGTCGGGGACGCAGCGGGCTAAAGCTAAACGGATAGCAGGCAACGAGGCCCAGATTATTCACGGAATCCACAGTCGGTCATTTTGTTCATGCGGATCTCCGACCGGCAGGGATTAGGAACGTGCAAGATCTTATGTGTGTAAAGGGGGAAAGCATAGAACAAAATGGTTCGGGAAACCAGACACCTTTGGGTGGGAAATTTACCCGAACATGTTCGAGAGGAGAAAATTGTGGAGCATTTTAAACGGTAGGTTACGCAAGAGGGGTCTTCTGTTGACGAAGCAACGCGCGCTAGGCGCAGCAGTATGCGCTGTGTAGCATGCGACGAAAGCTATTGCCGCTAATGCTAGTCGTTTTTAAGTCTTACGAGTCACGTTGTTCATTTGTTTGCAAGCCAATAGATGTTTATATAACCTGTAAAATGTGCAAAAGAAAAACTTTCTTGCCAATATTTACAATTTAAATTATTTTGCTAACTTTTGCTAATGTAAGGACGTGTGTTAGCTTGATAGTTAGCCACAGAGCTACCACCCAGTCGACCAACCATTTTGTGGGAAGTCGAGACGTTTTTCATTACTAGCACAAGCCCAAAGGCCAGCTAACAGGCTAGTCTACGGGTCAAAAACCAGTATAAATGGACACGTCAGACATACTTTGTCACCAGCGGTTTCAGGGTATTATAGTTAAATGATAGAATCTAAACCCTTCGACAAATCGGGGCTACTGATCAAACGTTAATAAATTGTTGACGTCGGTAGCCATCGTTGCTGTTGAGTTCGAATATGTTATTGTCAAGTTTGAATAAGTTATTAGCAGTGGACATGCAATTCGGACGGAGAATCATAAAAATACTTGCATTGACGCTTTGAATATTTGACTATCTTCTATTTATATATCTGTATTGCAGACTTGGAAAGAAATAAGGGAGTATTATGCAGCAGATCAAACATTGAACCCGTTTACTCTTACTTAACGTATATGTTATTCGTAAACACTGACACAGTAATGTGTTCTTCAATGTATCGTTAAATGAAATCTGAAATATTGTTGCAACTTCAGTTTTTATACAAACACTGCATCTTATATTTGTAATATTAGTCCTTTGCTTAAGCTATATTGTATCAATCAAATAACTTGAATATCCATTTAGCAACTATGAAGAAATGTTGTGGAGACTTTACAGTTGGAATGGAATTGTTTCGCTTGTGAATAGCTACAAGTGTTTTGCAACTGTCAAACTTCTATACTTATGATCAGCTGCAATTGGTCTTTATTTGTTGATGTTTATTTAATTTTATTTTTTTTCCATTGTCAGGTATGGGCGTGTGGAGAGTGTTAAAGTGCTGCGGAAGCGAGGGTCAGAGGGTGGTGTTGCAGCCTTTGTGGATTTTGTGGATATTAAAAGTGCACAGAAGGCTCACAATGCTGTCAACAAGATGGGAGACAGGGATCTACGGACTGACTACAATGAACCTGGGTCAGTTCCTAGTGCTGTTCGGGGCCTTGAAGACAGCTCACCATCAAGCAGTCGAGACGTAACAGGATTCTCTAGAGGAACAGTTGGGTCAGTGTTTGGTCCACCTGTGTCCCTTCACACCAGAGAAGGACGTTATGAAAGGAGAATAGATGGGTAAGTGGACACGACCACCCCTTAAAATCCAGGGGAATCAAGGTATTGGATAAGTGTAAAACCTACACACATAGTGGGGTATTCGTATGTGCCGGGTTACACAAAGGTAATTAGGGATTCTTCTACTTTTCATCGTAATGACTCGGCTTTCCCATGGGATCTAGATACATTTACTGCACATTATCTGGTAAGGTAACTAGAAATCAAGGTTTTACATCTCTATGGATATTACATCATGCAAGGAATATCCTGGTGAGATTTGGATTTATTGCATTTTGTGGAAAATTACCACGAGGAACTTCCGGATATCGTGAAAGCGTCCTCCTCCTAAATGTCGGATCTAACTTTGTCGCAAGGTTGGAATCCCTTAAAACTGGATGTAAATCCCTATTATGAAGGATATACTTTTTAACAAATATTTTTTTCTTAATTATTGATACATAATTGAGGATATTCCCTTTCCAGTTATCATTTTTTTTCTTCTTACTGGCAACAGCTGATAGTTGGACTACTTTTTTTTTCTTCCCATATTCTGTGGATACACCCTGTTCTGGATTTAACCAATGAACAAGAGGATGGTAGCATGTATGTACTAGGCTGAGGCGTCTTGAGTGAGTAACTTTAATGCGTTTGTTCCACCTTTGGAGGCTGCATTAAGAAGACTTTTCAAGAAGACAGAGAATCGAAACAGTCGACCAACGAAGTTTGTGGAGCTTCTTTCGTTTGGGAGCGTAGGCCATGAAGACATGAAGACCTTCATCCTTGGGATGTAACCTCCTGGATCGATACTATATCATAAACCAGTGTTGGATGTACTGATGTGGACCATTGTCTGGATCAGTGTAGCTGTCCATCATTTGGATTAATTGACAATGGATGTAGCTGAGGGAAGCTCCAGGAAAGAGAAGACCACTCCAGTATGTTGCAGGCACCTGAAGATAACTTCTACCAAGCATGTTGAAATACTTTGGGTTGAAGAAACCGTCCTGTCTCTGTAGAAAGAAATGTATCCATTCTGGAATTAATCTACATCGTTGAGGATTTTATGTGCTGCGGCAACCCTGCAATCAGCATTGGAATACTTTTTGACTCATAAAATATAGAATTTTGGAACATACCGCTCCCCACTTTTACGAGACAAAATTGGATAATTTATTTTCCATTTGGGCATAAATTAATTTTGATAGTCAAATTGGAATTTGCTGATTTACTCTGACATTTTTCACATTTTTTTAATAGCCATATGCCCAGAAATTCATCAAATATTAATAACTTAATTCATTTTTCTTTTTTCCATTGAGTGAAGACAAAATTAGCTCCACTCTGGATTATACATCAACTATCTACTGGCCTTGTTTTCCACAGAATTTGAAGAAAGCGTGCAGTACAAGTCAAGGAAAACAGTTTTTTCCAAACTAGACCGATTGCTATTTTTTTTCCACTTGGTGTTTCCATTTGGGCTCTCACATTCTGACCACCTAGATTTTATTTGGAATAGATTCAGTAACTCCTTTTTTCAAAAGGTTGGTATTGCTCTACCCTCTGCATATTGTTTGTTGTAGCCGTCCTTAATTCTAATATTTGACTAATAAAACTTACAAATTTCAACATTGTTCAGGTGAACAAGAGTGCTCATTATAATTTATTTTTCCAGCATCATAAAGTCTCAGAGAGAGAGTCTTGGTAACCGAATAGCTTCCCTGCTGAAATTGGTTTTATTATATTTTATTGTTTGACTGCAAAATGTACTTGATTTAAGTGAAAGCCATTGAATATTATAGCAATATTCAACATTGCTGAATGATGTGTTCCACAAAGAGATTTGACAAGCCAAATGTCAAACATTTTAACTCATCAGGTACATTTTAGATCATCAAGTACATCATTTTACAAAATATAAGAATGGCCAGAACCCTAGTAGAGAAATTATTTTGTGGTTTTGTTGTTTCTTTACTTTCTTTGTGTCATTGTTGTTTGCCATTTGGACTGTTCTGACTGCTGATGGATGTATCTTTACGTGGATTTTTAGATCATAGTTATTATTTATCCCTGTCTATTCTGTGCTTATTTCACAGGAGCTCAGAAAGCCGCGAACGTGCGTACGATCACAGCCCATACGGACACCACGAACGCAGTGGCACTTTTGACAGACAGCGTCATTATAATGCTGACTATTACAGAGATCGTTCTATGTTTGCTGCTGCTGGCCCAGGGAGCAGTGCTATTGGTGGAACCTTTGAGGCTTCAGACCCACATTTTGACACTAGAATTCGAGATCCTTTTGCTCTGACTAATTCCACACGGCGTGACCTGTACAGAGATGATAGAGGACGACACATCGATAGAACCTACCACCATCGCCGGAGCCGCTCATCTCATTCCTCACAATCAAGGCACCCTTCACCCCAACGGAATACGGGACAAAATCCCAAAACCCCCCATTCCCCTAAAAGAGCGCCATTGTCCCCTGGAAGAGGAACACGATCTCATTCCAGGAGCAGATCTTCAAGTTCTGATTCTGTCAGCAGCACAAGCAGCACGGGTAGTGGCAGGTGTGATTTTTATTATTATTATTAGACTTGGATCAGTTACGTTTTACCAGTGCATGTATGACTTATCCACTCAAGTATAAACCTCGTTGACTGAGTTTCTGATATTTTTTTAATTGAAATAGCGACTCTAACAGCAGCTCCAGTGATGGATCTCGGGCGCGCTCTGTTCAGTCTTCAGCAGCTCATGCACCTGCTCAGTCATCTGTTGCTCTTGACTCAGATGAGCCTCGAAGAAGCTTTGGGATTAAAGTACAAAACCTACCGGTGCGCTCAACAGGTGAGTTAAAATTTTTGAATATATGTGTAAGATGCGGTGTAGTTGGCACGAAAGGAAAATGTGGTTTCCACTTTTTTGTGGACCCTTTTTGACTGACTCTTTTTGAAAGACCTGGAAAACACTGACTTGGCTAAAAGGCTTACAGGTCTATAACAGCAAAATAGGAAACAATACAAACACAACATTATTGATGTGTACAAATAGAAATGCCTCTTCTATACCTGGAGAAAAAAAAAATAGCTGTATTATCGTATTCACAGGTTTTGCTCATTGATGGATGTTAGTGCAGTTGTGTTGCACGCAGTTTTAATTTTGTGACAGCTGTCTGACTTTGCCCCTGATCACTTAGGCCTTTTAAGGCATCACTCTCAGCAATTTTCTCAGTAAAATGATTTCTGGTCATTGTTCAGTTTAAAGGCAAAATTAATAATCAAGAAAGAATCTAGTGTTAACTATATAATTATTTTGTGTGTTTGTTTTCATGTTGTAATTATTGTTTGCCTTTTATTCCACAGATACAAGTTTAAAAGATGGGCTTTTTCATGAATTCAAGAAACATGGGAAAGTGACCTCAGTGCAGATTCATGGAGCATCAGAGGACCGATATGGTTTGGTGTTTTTTAGACAGCAGGAAGATCAGGAGAAAGCCCTCACAGTGTCCAAAGGAAAGCTGTTCTTTGGGATGCTTATTGAAGTCACTGCCTGGAATGGCCCTGGTAAGCAAAGATGGAAATGTTGTCCTGAAAACCTCCTCATTCCAACAAAAAAATGTTTAATGTCATGAACTTTTCTCAGAAACAGAGAGTGAAAATGAATTCAGACCCTTGGATGGGCGGATAGATGAGTTCCATCCAAAAGCCACAAGGACGCTGTTTATAGGCAACCTTGAGAAGACCACCAGTTACCAACAGCTGCTTGACATTTTTCAAAGATTTGGAGAAATTGTGGTACGGTGCCATTTCATATATTAGGTAAATACTTTCATGATGTTTTGATTTCTAATTAGTCACTTTGTGTTCTAAAGGACATTGACATTAAGAAAGTAAATGGAGTTCCCCAGTATGCCTTTGTGCAATATTCTGATATTGCCAGTGTCTGCAAAGCCATTAAGAAGATGGATGGAGAGTATTTAGGGAGCAACAGACTAAAGGTATTTGTACTAAAAGATGTAGACATTCATGTTTTTTTAAGCCATGATGTAAAGTAGTGTATAATTTAAATGTTTTGATTTGTTCTTGAAGCTGGGCTTTGGAAAGAGCATGCCTACAACGTGTGTTTGGTTAGATGGTTTGGCTCCCAGTATTACAGAGCAGTACCTCACACGACATTTTTGTCGATACGGGCATGTTGTTAAGGTAAGGTCTTTCACAGTTTTTAATTTGCCAAAGTGCATTAATGCTGTTTTTAAAATTCTATTGTTTTTATTTATTTATTTGTTTTTTTAAATATTGCATTTAGTGTCCACAGTTCTAATCCCAGTTATCAAAGTTCTAACTGTAGCTTGACTGAAATCTGTTTAGGTTGTATTCGATCGGCTGAAAGGGATGGCTCTCATCTTATACAACAACACAGACTTTGCTCAGGCAGCCGTGAGGGAGACTAAAGGTTGGAAAATAGGTGGCAATAAAATCAAGGTAAATAGTTACTAATGCGCTAATTGGAAATGGGTTTTTTATCTCTCATTCATTGCGTGTAGATTGCTATAAATATATTTTCACAACTTTGTTGTTTATGTAAAAGGTGGATTTTGCCAGTCAAGAGAGTCAGATGGCGTTCTACCGATCTATGCAGGCATCTGGTCAAGATATTAGAGACTTCTATGAAATTCCTCCCGAAAGAAGGTATATCTCTCTTTATCTTGCACTGAATGGTTATGATTACAGCTTAAGAAAGAATTCAGATTTATTATTGCTGGATTTTAGTTTGTCAGTTATTTCAGTTTGTTAGTTAGCTTTTCTCTCCACCCACTACAGAGACGACCGCAGACCTCCATACCATGAGTTTGCAGCAGAAAGGGCCTACTATGAGAATATAAGAACCCCTGGCCTCTATCCAGACGATGCAAGAAGAGAGTACGCTGCTCGCAGCAGAGATCGATTTCCTGAACTAGAACATTATCAAGGGGATCACTTTGACCCACGCTATCACGATGACCCGAGAGACTACAGGGACTATAGAGACCCATTTGAGCAAGATATTCGAAAATACACATATATACAAAGAGAGCGAGAGCGGGAGCGCGAACGCTTTGAGGCTGATCGCAGTCGCTGGAGCCCATCCCATTCAAGGAGAACAGTTACTCCATCTGTGTCACCATCACCATCTGAACGCGCACCAAGAGACTCGGAACGAAGAGTTTACAGCCAGTCCTCTGAAAGAAGCGGAAGCGTGAGTTCCATGTCTTCGCCCCACTTTGACAAATCTGAAAAGACCTTGCCTGAACATTCCTCAAAAAGTGAAAAGGCCAGCCAGATCGATCGGCCGGTGGGTGCTGAGAAAACCAAACGTGCCAAACGAAAAGAAAAGGGTGACAAAGACAAAGCTGAGAAGAGTAAATCAAGAAAAGCCAAAGGTCAGTCCCCAACCAGTTCTCTCCCTGAATCAGAGCTAGACACAGGTTTCGAAGGTGGATCGGGTAGAGTGAGGGGATCAGAACAGGATGCAAATGAGAGGCAGAAGTCCAAAGGGGATGGTGATACTGGCGCCCCATCTTTGGCCCCTCTTCACGAGTCTGTAAAAAGCGAAGTGAGTAAGAGTGACAATTCAGACTTTACTGAAAAAAATCGTGTCAAGAAACCTCTTAAATCTGAGCCTGGAAATGATGGGAAGGAGTCATCTACGGAATCGGATCGCCTTGCAGCGAGAAAAAGGCGTTTCGCTGATTCCAGTGGAAGAACCATTCGTCAGAAAAGGAGCAGGCATGAGGAGGAAGAATCGATTCAGACCTCTGACTTTGGTACCGGTCCCACACATTTGAAGGAGTCGGACATGGACAAACACAAAGACTCCCAACGCAGAGAAATCAGAGTCAAAAGTGAAAAGAGTGGCACCCAGAAGGATTGCCAAGATGATCTAAGGGGCCAAAGAGATAAACCTGAGGGACCCTTGGAACCACTGGACTCAAAACGACATCCGGGGCCCACTTCATCCAGGAAGCATTCACACGAGGGGATTACAGAACAAAGCAGTGTTGGAGAACAAGAACATCACTCTGCTTTTAAACTGGGCTCCCAGAATGCTGACCCAGACAAAAAGACTAAGGCGAAGGAAGACCATGTTGACATTGACCTCTCTCAGAGTTATCGCAAGCAAATGGAGCAGAATCGGCGAATGAACCAACAGAAGCAGCAGCGGGAGTCTGACAAGACTGACAAACCAGGAAGTCCTCAGGGTAGCGACACGGAAGACCTGGAACATCGAAGTCTTGTGCACGAAGTTGGTAAACCACCTGAAGATGTCACGGATAATTTCCCCTCTCACAAATTAAAGAAACTTGACCAATTTGACACTGATCCGGGGATCAAGAGGGAACGCGTCTACAGAAGTTTTAGACAAAAAAGCGAAGATCCAGAGTGGAACAGCACAACCTCTCCAGGTCATCAGCATTTCCCTCAGCATAATGATGAGGACGTAGGAGAGTCCTCTCATAAAGAATTAACTAGAGGTGAGGAGAAAAATCACCCAGATCTCCAGCAATTAGTCAAGAGAACGCATAGCACCCAAGGAAACAAACCAAACACTCCATTACTTAGTGCAGAAGAAGAGCAGCAGAAAAGATGGGAGAGCAGAGTTAAGCAAGACTTTTTGCCTGACTTAAGCTTTTCAGGGACTCTCAGTAAAAGCCTTCACAATCACAAGCGTATGGATTATGGCATCTGGCATGACTTGGAACCTGGCGAAGTGCGATCTGACCCTGAGGAGGACAGAGATGCCAAATCTCATTCAGCAATCCCATCCACCTCTGTGCCACTTTCAGAGAGGCCAAGGGTCGACAGGTTTTCCGACCCAAAACTTGCACATCTTGAAAGAAACAAGTTTTACTCCTTTGCACTTGACCAAACCATCACGCCTGACACAAAAGCTCTGCTTGAACGTGCAAAATCGCTTTCATCTTCCAGAGAAGATAACTGGTCCTTTTTAGACTATGATTCTCACTTTGCAAGTTTACGTAACAGGAAAGATACTGAAAAGGTAGAATCGGCACCACGACCTACACCCTCCTGGTACATGAAAAAGAAAAAGATTCGAAGTGAATCCGAAGACAAACTTGATGACCGGAAAGAAGAACCCAAACCAGAAGAACCAGAACGCAGGGAACTATTTGCTTCCCGCTTCCTTCATAGTGCTGTTTTTGAGCTGGATTCTAGACGACTTCAACACCTGGAGCGCAAACACGAAGAACCCGAGCACACGGCTAATCCACAGCCTGGACAGCAGGGAGCAGTAGACGGTGAGCTTGACACAGGGCCAGTTGTCCTTTTTCATAGTAGATTTTTGGAACTTACCAGATTACAACAGCAGAAGAATAAAGCTCAGCAGCCTCTGCCAGAAACAAAAGATGACACAGTTGATTTGGGCGAGAAAGCAGGGCAAATCAACTCAACGCAAGAACAACAACCACAACCACAACAACCTATGCCACCGCCAAGAATTGTAGAGCCCGTTAGAGTGCCAGAACAGAAACCCCTCAGTCCTGCTGAAGAGGTCCTTCCTGAACCACAGCCCACAGCTATTTCAGTCACCCAACCTGTGACCAAAGACTTTGCAGCACCAGAAGAGAAAAGTGCTGCAGGAAACCCCCCAGCCGCCCCTGAGCAGCCCGTATCTCTGTTAGATGAGGAGAAAGAAGATGAAACTGTTGCACCTGTGTGCCAACAACCAGCTGAGATGACAGCTGTTCCTGAAAGTGATCCACTGGCAATGTCTGATCTCCCCGACTTGGACGATAAAGGCAGGCTTTCTTCTCCTGAAGGGGAATTGCAAATTGTTATTGAAGATGTAAAGTCGCCTACTACAGACAAACCAGGCAGCCGTGATTCTCATGAGTTTCTTAGCAGTTCAGAAACAGAGATGGATCTTGAAGCCGCACAACCCGAAGCGCCTGTAATCAACGTTCAGAAGCCACCTGTTGTTACAGGGGACTCTGATGCAGCCAAGACGGAGATCAATTCAACTTGTAAAGTGACAACAGAACCTGAGGAAGAGAAAACACTTCAAATTACTAAAGCGCAACTGCCCACTGAAAATGCAGAAGATAAAGATGATGAGTCTGTCACCCCACCCCAGAAAGATCATAAAACTAAAGAAATGAAAAACAAGAAGAGCAAACCTTCTCCTGTTCATGTCACTCCAGTTCCAGTCCTGTCTGCATCGAGCTCAGAGAAACAAGCAACACGTAAGAGTGAGCGCATTGATAAAGAGAAGCTGAAACGTGGCTCATCCCCGAGAGCTGAGTTAAGGTCCGCAGGGAAATCCCCTGTTCACGGATTAGAATCTGACACATTGGAGCAGCAGAGCATACCACTGGGAAGAGCAAGAAGAAGAAATGTCAAGTCTGTTTATGCAACCCCTGTCGAAGACGATGCACCAGTTCGCTCTGGAAAGGATGCTGTTGAATCACCACGCCCTGCACGGAAACGTACAGACAAAAGTACAACTCAACAAAACAGTGAGCAGGATCCACCTGCTCCAGCTCCAACTAAACGAGGCCGCCCCCCAAAGAATCGCAAACTGTGTGAAGACAGTTCAGCAGCTAAGATTGAAAAATCTAAACTGGACAATAAAGACACAGATTCAAATGAATCAGAAAATGGTGAACAAATTCCAAAAATGCCTAAAGGAAAATCATCCCCTCATGTAACAAAGACCTCTTCAACTCAGATATCAGCAGTGATGGCATCTGGATCGATGAAGAAAGGAGACAAAATAGAATCTGAGGATTATGATCAGGAAATGGATTTTCCAGATGACAATTCCAAGGCTTTGCAGGATTCATCAAGTTCACGGAAAGAAGAGTCAGCACTCAAAGTTGACCACAAGGAGGAGAGGGACAAACAAGGAAGGGACCTGGGAAGGGATGAGGACAGTCTCCGTGAAAAGGTTCGTGAGGGTAAATCAAATGCAAAAGAAATGGATTCTCTTGTGGTAGAAGAAAAGTCCATCTTAGAAAAAGACAGGACTGTCAAAGGAAAATCAAAATTAACAAGGACTTCAAAATCTCCTGTCCTTAAAGACCTCAAAATTACTCTAAATGTCACAGAGGTGAAAGACCTTCTTCAAATGGAACTTGGTAATCAGGAAGATTTGTACAAAAAAATGGTACCCACTGATAGTGATTCAAATATTCACAAGAGAGATGCCTTGTGTAATGTAAAGGAAAATGCCCTTTTGGAAAAGAAAGAGCTGGAAAATCCAAAAAGCTTCATTTCTCAGGAGCAAGAGTTGGAGCAGGCGGTGGAGAACATAGCAAAACTCACAGAACCAGCATTTCCAGCAGAACTACCAGCACAATCCATCCCACCTACTGAGTTAAAAAGTGATGCAGAAGAGGAAAAGCCTTCAAATCCTGCAAGTGAAACAGAACTCATGGCTGCTATTGACTCAATAACTTCTGAGGAATCCATTCCCATAAATCAAGCACCTCCCCTGAACGAAGATGTCGGCTCAGAACCTGAGTTGCAAGATTTCATTCAGCCTCCTAAGGCAGAAAAAATTTCAACGAATACGCCAGTTATACAAGAAGAGTCTGTCTTTCAAGCCACACCCAAGAAAGTAAGCAAAGGAAGACCAAAAACACCTAAACGCTCTAAAGTTCAAAAACAAGTAAGAAAGGATTCAAAAGAGGAACAATTAGTAGTTGAGGAGTCTGCTACGCCTTTAATTGACAACACGGTGTCCACTGCCAAGGGTGCCCCTGAGACGACTCCATCAGCTACAGTTGCCACAGTCATCACTCCCACTGCCTGGAAGACAGAACCTGAGCCTTCGGTTGCTAAACCCTCAGATATCAAGACAGATTTAGGGCCAACATCTGATGAACACATTCACAATCAGAAATCTGTCAATCCGCAGCCTCAGAGCCCGAAATGCCCAAAACCAGCACAGGTGCCCCCTGAGTCTGTCTCCACTTCCCCTTCCCCAGTGGCCAGCAGGCCAAGTATCAGACCCGTTCCAGCCGTGCATCACAGAAATCCTGCTTCTCCACCAGATTGGCATCATTCTAAGGAAATTGGTGTTTCTGCTTCACCTGTTGTGATCTTGGCTTCCAAGGAAAACCAGTCCTTACCCCCAGAAGCTGAAAACATGGATGTCGATCACAGCACAAGTGATTTAAGACAGATTCTTATGAAAAACAAAAATATGTCACTGCCAGGAGGTAGTTCCGGTTCTAGTAATCTCAGTATGAGAGAGCACAACCCTTCTGATGGTAACATTCCAGCTAAGTCATCAGTACCTGAGGCCAGAATGCCACCACATCCAGCTCCAGCTATTGTCCGATCACCAGCCTCTCTACCTTCTCCAGAGACAAAGTCCGTGATCTCCGTTATTGCATCGACGGGAACCTCTGTAATCAGCCGTGTTTGCAATCCTCCGGAGCCTGAGGACAAGGTAAACTCCAACATTGCCAACGTCCCCTGTTTAGACATGCCTTTACCCAAGCCCACCTATAGGTCCAGTAAAGAAGACAGCGTGTCATATCACGGCTCATCCATTTGTGAGGATGGGGGCGCTGCTGCCCGCTTCATCGTTGATAACTCCTCACTTGGGACAGGATCGTGCCCAGGTCTTCGGGTAAATACATCTGAAGGGGTGGTAGTGTTGAGCCACTCAGGTCAAAAAACAGAGGGACCACAGAGGATTAGCGCAAAAATAAGTCAGATTCCTCAAGCGAGCGCTGGTGACATTGAATCTCAACAGCTGGTACCCATTCCCCAGATAAAACAGGAGCTGTACGGTCATTCCCACTCAGGTCTTCAGAAGGGGCCTTCATCACAGTCAGATCACGGCCATCCTGCTAAAATGCAGCCCAATCTGCCCCCAATTAAGCAAGAAAACACAGTTTTGGAGAAGATGGAATCTGCTTACCAAACTGGGCCCCCAGGTGTAGTGAAGCGCCTGTCACAGAGTAACCCACAGTCAGTGAGTTACCACCCGGAGTACATGTCACTCAAGCACCAGAAAAAACTAGACGGTGCTGATTCTCACAGTGCAGATGCAGCGAAACCGTCTTGGACCTCCGCCATAAGTCCTGCCATAAGCCCTCATTTGCCCTCCCCACCCGGCAACCACGGAGGTTTCCTGACAGGGTCAGGTGACAGAGCACCTTCTCACATTAGCGGCGTCAAACAAGAACCACGATCTCCGCGCAAGTCAGGCCATCCACACTCTCCCTTTGCTAAAGTGTCTTCACCCATCGGCTCCTCGTCACCAAAGGCTATTCCTGTCATGCTGACCAGCGGCCTTCCTGCTATGCAACAGTACATGTCGGGCGTCCATCACCCAGAACAGTCGGTCATCATGACACCTCACAGTGTTCCTGGAGGCCTGGGCCGCATGTCTCCTCACTGTGCCACCCAGTCTATTCCAGTGGGCCATCTTGTCCAAGGAGATGTAAGGGTTAATACCCCGCCCCTCTCTGTCATGAGTTATGGAATGCATACTGATTCCCTTGCCCCGCCTTGGTCTGGACCTCTGCAGCCACGGCCCAACTCTCCCCAAGCTGTTGGGAGGGACAAGGTCCTGAAGGTGAACCCTGGTTCTATGCGCAGTCATGAGGGAGAGCAAGAAGAACAAAGGCGCTTCCACCAGTCTTCTGTTAGACAATCTTCCTCACAGCTGAAACCAGAGAGCATGCAGTCAGATCCCCGTGGCCCGCTGCGAAATAGCGTCCAGCTAGAATCTTACATGATGCAAAGAGATATGCGTATGCTCTTGCACCAGCAGGGAGAGCGCTTAGCCGACCCCCTTTCTGGACACATGCAAGAGACTCTCCCATCCTCCTCAGCCCCTTCCAGTTTACCCCTATCCTTATCACCAAGGGCACATGTTTTGACTAAAGGAGTGTCAGAGAAGGACATGGCGAAACCATTGGAGGCCAAAAGGCCACACTCTCCGCTCCCCAAAGAAGGAATGATGATCCGGCAGTCTGGGCAGGCAATGGCGTCTCCACAACGGGTTCCGCTGATGACAGCAGGGCCCAGTGGCTCATTCCCAGAATACTCAGGGGTGTATTCGAACCCTAGAAGCATCCACCCTCAGATACCAGAGATGACGGTTGGTCTGAACCAGCCACCGATGACTGTTCCAGCAACCGTGGTGAGTCCTAGATATTTGGTGTTCCAGAGTATTGGACACATGAGTCTGGTGATGTTGTTGATGTTGAGAACTTCTATTAATACAGGCTGTTTTCTTGAACCTGTAGAATGCAGAGCATCAGCTTAAACCTGAGAGCAAGGGGACACAGCCTGTGGAGATGGTGCAGCTGCTTACTGTAAGAGCAGCTTATGACAGTCCAGTGTGTTGGTAGATGGTCTGCAGAAGAGCTTGCTTTGACTAAGATGTCTTTTTGTGTCATTTAAACAGAAATACCCGATTGTATGGCAAGGATTGTTGGCACTGAAGAACGACACGGCCGCAGTACAGTTGCATTTTGTCTGTGGCAACAAAACTTTGGCTCACCGCTCCCTGCCCCTGCAGGAAGGAGGCACATTACTGAGAATTGTCCAGAGAATGAGACTAGAGGCTTCCCAACTGGAGAGTGTAGCCCGAAGAATGACAGTATGTCCTTTTTCTGTCTTCCATTTACTCTTTATAAGCAAACAGTCTGGAAAGAGAGTGGACCGTTTTCTTCTCTGCAGGGGGACAGCGACTTCTGTCTTCTCCTGGCTCTGCCGTGTGGACGAGATCAAGACGATGTCCTCAACCAAACTCAAGCTCTTAAGGCTGCCTTTATCAACTACTTGCAGACAAAGTTGGCTGCAGGTATCATCAATATCCCCAACCCGGGTTCCAATCAGGTGAGTCACTTAATCAGATTCATTTATTGAAATGTCTTTCATTTTAAAGGATAAATAATTACTCTTAATACCTTCTTTGATGTAAATAAAGTCTGAATATTATAATATATTAATATTATATAATATCTGAATATAATCTTTCTCATGTTCCCTGAATGGAAGCACTTATCCAAAATATTTGTATATTTTCTAATAGTGCATGGTATTAAAACTCATTAACCTGATAAACATTTTAACCTCTTCTCTAAAAGCTAGCAATATAATGAGTATGTCAATAACAGTAGTTGTGGAGAACTTCTTAATTAGGAGGAATTCTTTTTGTACTTGATCATATACTTGATTTTTTAAAAATTATTATTATTTTATTTTATTTTTTAAGGGAATGTGTGAATTTATTTTAATAGGAAGACAAACTACCTTTAACCCCATTATCTTGTGTTTCTCCCCAGCCTGCCTACGTGCTACATATCTTCCCACCATGTGAGTTTTCGGAAAGCCACTTATCCCAGCTGGCCCCTGATCTTCTCAACAGGATCTCGAGCATCTCTCCACACCTCATGATTGTCATCACCTCTGTATAGCCTTCAGCACTGGGAACTGTCCGCCCGCTCACGGTTCTCGCTGAGGAGCCTCTGGACACCGGAGGAACATAATTATTTGTTTTTCCTGGACCCAGTGGGAATATAGAAGATGTACCATATTAACATTTTGCTTTTTTTTTTTGTTTATTCATTTTTTCCCCCACTCTGGTGTTTTTGTCCTTCTCAAAAGAACTCAGGGATGGACCAAACCAGAATCAGTCTTATTTGACCATTTTCTGCTGTATTTCTATTTATTAGAGTTCTATTTTAATGTTCGGAGATGCTCTGAAGAAAAATCAGGATGATGAATTATTGACTATCTGTGTGGCCTCTTTTTTTGATTGTCAGATTCTTCATGAGATGATCACGCCACAGTGGCTAAAACAAAACATTTTGTGTACATACAGCCTTGCCCGAGTTTTCTTTAGAGGAGAAAGAAGTGTAAAACTTTGGAGAGGACCACCTTTAACTGCTCCTTTTATTCCACCAGCTCTGCTGATCTTCTCACTACTGAAGCAGTTACACACCTGCTTTTGCAAGCCACAGTACGTTTTGGGAGTTTTGGATTATTGATATTGTAAATATTTTAAATATTTAAACTTTGAGAATGAAACTCGGACATGTCAGAGAGACTTGAACTCTGGGACGTATCAGAACAGAGTTTGTGGAGTTATGACTTATAGATGGATATCTTTGATTTTTGGGTGTAAATACTTTAACAGAAGAAGGTTGGCAGACTCTCCCGTGGAGTCGGCCGATGGCACTTCATATTTTGTAATTCGAATAAACCAACCTGCAGAAAACTTGAATATTTATGATACAATTCTTTGTTTACATGTTGTTTGGTTGACATCAAGATTATACTATCATTGGCTATTCACAAGAGCATTTTGTTATTGGTCAACAATTTCAAGAAATTAAAAAAAAAAAAAAATGGGTGCAGATAAAACTTGACTGAAGCTGGTCAGAACAGAAAGGAGAAATTGCTGCCTAAGACCAGCAAATGTTCTGACTTGATAAAGACAGATATTGCTAAACAGTTGTATCAGAACCATAAAAAGGTGCCATAAACCCGTAAGTGTGGCCTCAGCCCGAGTTATTTTCACTAGTGGGCTAGTAACTGAATGCTGTTGAGCTGAGCTTTAACTTAGTTCTGTTTCATTTCCAAACTTAAACATATTTATCTTTAAATACTGAAGACTAATATCTAAAGTATGTTTAATAATTTAACTTAAAAAAAAAACACAACATAATGTGTAACCTGTTATGTTTGACTACATCTTCTCAACTACAGTCTAGTGTTTTAAATCATCGCTGGAGCCAAACAGCGCCACCAGCTGGTCTTCATACAGAGAAATGTTCCTCTTCATGATGTTCATGCAAGGTCCCAGCAAACGCTCAAAAGCCTGGATGTCAATCACTGGAAGAAACAGGAAACAGGCGGACAGTTTGAACCACCAAAAAGGAATGAAAAGCTCTTAACTGGTGTTGGTACCTAAACATTTGGTTTCTCCCGCAGCATAAACAGAAGCTGCGCGAGGTTTGTTGGTGACCAGCGCCAGCTCCCCGAAATATTGTCCTCGAGCGCAGCGAGCCACCTCCACCTCTGCGTTATTCTGTTCAGAGACCTTCGTCTGTAAAGTACATCAAAGATTTCATGTCACAAAATGACATCACACACAAGTTGTGTGTATTTATAACTCGTAATATGAAGGCTTAGATGTTCTTAATTAACAGATATCCAAAAATGTGATACTGGAATCTATCCCAGCAGCTCCCAGGTGAGCGGTGACTGTGCTGGCTGCTGCAACAGTCTGCACAGTTAGAGCAGAGAAAATAAAGCTGCTTGTACCAGGAACTTTACTTACTTTGCTTTTGATCATTATCTTCACTTGGCCTGATTCCACAATGTAGAAACAGTCGGCCTGGTCGCCCTGCAGATGTAAACAGCATGAGATACAATCAGGGTTGTAATCAAACCAAACTGGTGACTTATTAAAACAGAAGCAGTGAAGGTTGGAATGAAACCTGTGTGATTATGCGCTCTCCGTCTTTGAATGAGCGGGCGGCCAAAACGTCCACGATCTTCATCCTCTCTGACAGCTTGTGAAAAAGACAAACGCGGTCACACGACAGGTAGACGACACAGTGAGACGGCTGTTTGTGCCAACGGAACCTCGAGAGACTTCAGGAGAGCGACGGACTCGATGAAGGCCTCATACATCCTCCTCTTCTTTGCGTTGTTTTTAACGATCAGTCTGTGGAATGTGGCACGATCCTGCGAGAAGAACCGAGAACAAGCCTTGAAGACCTGCCGCCATCCTCATCGTTGCCATAGTCTTCCTCTGCTGGACTCACCAGGGCCCACAGGGCCCCCTCCTGTGTCGCCACGATTGTGGCAGCTCGCGGCGTGTTGTACATAAGGGCCAGCTCGCCAAAGCTGCCCTTGTTGTCGTACTTTCCCACGCACAGGCTCGCCCCGTCCTTTTGCACGAAAATATCAAACGTACCCCTGTGAGGTGAGAGGACACCCAGGAGAGACGATGCTGTCAGGCTGATAAAAGCTCAGGTTCAAGCCTAACCCCTAATCCTAATCCTAACCCCAACCCTTCATGAGCAGGACCACAAATTGTTTAACAGTGATGCATTAGTGGAGTCCTCGCACGGAACATATATTTGCATCATTATTTGACAGATGTGCAGCAGCTGATCAATGTGTCATTACCTGGGGCCAGAAACAGTCAATCCAAAGCAACATTCTCCCAAAAAAGACAATAAAGGGAGAACCCATGAGCCAAAATTCCACTAAACTGCAGATTCCATTAACAAGCTGTCAGAGACATTCAAGGTCACCAGGGCGACAGGGGTCATGCTGTTAAAGAAGCATCAGCAGGAAGTCAAGAGGCAGGACATGGAAGCTGTCCTGAACCTCGGAACCAAACAGCTCTGAAAACTTACTTCTCTATCACGTAGAAATTGTCTCCGTCGTCTCCTTGGTCAATGATGTGCTGCTGAGGTTTGACCAGTACCTCAAACATGGCGTCCAGAATCTCAGAGAACTGCTCCTGAAGGAAGCAACACCAGGACAGACGCGACAACCTCTGTGTCACTGAGGCGAACTCTCGACACAAAGCACAAAGTTGTGTTTCCACCTGGTCCAGAGTTTTGAAGAGCAGGATGTGTTTGCAGGCGTCCTGAAGTCTGCGGCGCTGCTCGTCCGTTTTGGGATTCACCACGCGAGGCTCAGCGTCGTCGTCCTCGTCGTCGTCGGGGTTGTACGCCTCTGCGCACACTGCGGCGGGACAAGCAACGTGCTCAGACACCCTGCTGTGGACAGCATGCGCCGCCAGTGTTCCCCATCACTGACCTGAAACTCTGCGGCTGTATTTACCGGCGGTGGACTCTGCGGAGGGACGTGTGTTAGTATTTCACTGGTGCTAAACTAAATTACAACCATTAATGGTGGAGACACTACTACTAATAAAAGAACTCACTCTTGGGGTCTTCCTCCTCCTCCTCCTCCTCCTCCTCCTCCTTGTTGGGGCTTGATTTGGGTCCAAAGGTGACGGCCTTCCGCGCTGCTCTGGTGCTGCCTTTCTTGACTTTCTGGTCATTTCGTTGAGCGTTTAGAATCTGTGTGAAATGCTGCACGGCGAACTCAACCAGGTCCGCCGGTCTGCGGCGGAGCACCTCCACCGTGTAGCCCTGCAGCAGCTCCTTCAGCCCGACCGGAATCTCAACAGCACTCATGCTCTGGCCTCAGAGGTCGCCGCTGGAGACAGCTAGATCTCACCGATATTCTGAGAAAAGGGCACCAGCTGCCTCCAGAGGTTCCAGGGACATCGCTGAATGTGGAGCATCATCAGAGGTGCAGCCTGACTCCGCCTCCCTCCACTCCCCAACAGCAGCTCATCGATTCCTTTATTTGTGGCCTGTTGGAAAATATTGATCCGGCCTTTTTGCATCAGATGAAATTAGGGGCGGTCCGATGGACAGCGTGTCAGAACACGACGATTTGACGTTGGACAGTGTCCCAGATTTAAGGTAATACCTCAGCAATCTAAGGTCTTACATGTTGCTTCATTTGCTGAAATAATCATCAGATAGACTGAATATTCAGCTGTTAGAGCAATGAACAAATTCAAGTTAATTTCTTTTAAATATTTCTTTTTTGGCCCCTCTCCCGTACCTGAAGGGTTCCTCCCTGACTCACATTAGTGGCATAATGACAAGTTCTAAAACGGAACTGATTCATCCTGACATAGAAGAAGAGTTTGTTGTCCAGACTGATTGAAAAGCCGTTTTCTGTCCTTCGGAACTTTGATCCCCACAGCCGTCATTCAGGATTGGGTCAGTACATGGACCCGTCCTCCCTCTCTGATCCCTCATTAATACACATCTTAAAAAAGAAACAGGAGCAGCTGCTTGTCAGTGAGAAGACCCAGAGCTGGTGGTTGGCTCATTTCGTCAGGATGCCCCCAAACCTCTGCCTGCGGATTTGCCCCAAGCAGGTCCAGTTGAGAGGAGACAATAGACACAGATCCAGGATCTGCGGTCTGGAACATCCTGGTGGTCTTCCAAAGGAATGATCATTACTCTGGTCGTCACCATCGTCATCAAAGTCAAAACATGAATTCTGATTATTTTTCATTTTTTTAATTATTATTTCTCTACATAACGTTATATCCGTGTCCTGAAATATCTCATTAAAGTGTGATCACAGAGGAACCTGCAGACAGTTTGAGCGCTGCGTGCACTGAAAACAGCACAGCAGAGTGCACCTTTCGCACCTCTGATCTATGCACCTGCTCCCAGACAACTAAAGGTAAGGCACGCATGTCCAGGTCATTCCTTTTTATCGCGCAAATGAAAAAAAACGGAAAACAAAAATGCAAACAGAATTACAGCAAAAGATTAAAACACAAAAAAAGTAAGAACATTCGACCGTCTGTGTGTGTTTTGTACAGATTTAGCTCCCAACCATCGACGTGTCTTAAAACACCACAGGTTTTCTACATGAATCAAACTTAAAATCTCTTTGTGTTGTGTGTCTCTCTGCGTGTTTGCAGGACTCCGCTCTGGTCCGGAATTCTCTTCCTGGATTCACATTTGGGGAGGCGGTGCAGAGACTCTATCACAGGTCTGGCGCTAACCAGTTGAGGAACTTCATTGCGCACTCAAATCCCAAGAAACAAGCCTGGAAAAAACAGGAACGAAAGTTAGCTTATTGCTAAGTTTATAGATTTGGCCATCATCTGTATTTCATTTTTTACACCATCATTAAAATGGGGATCCAAAGATGACTCACAGCGTTTGCAGGGAACGCTCGCAGCATGACGGCGTTGAAGCCCTTGTACAGGGAGACCACGCCCTCTTCCCTGATCAGCTCCCTTAGAACGTCCCGAAAACCATTGGGGTATTTTCCTTCAGGAGCTGAAAGACAAGTCCAACAACAAAAGCTCAGACACACTTCAGAACTAAAAGAAAAGGTCGCCACCGTGGAGTGTAAGGCGGTACACCCAGGACAGGCCGCGAGGGCCTCACAGGACACACACGACATTCAATAACAGTGGGCTGGTTATGAGCGCATGCTTTTACAAAATGTCCTCAACACAAACCTGTTTGGAAACGAGATTTAAGCACGTCAGGTGGGATGGCGACGGCCCAGTTAAAGATCCCGGCCATCCCTCCAGCAAACAGTATGCTGGGAATGCTGAGCTCGTTGTGGCTGCATTAAAAAAAAACAGACAGTAGCCTCAGAGGATGTTTTATAACCGAGCAGCAAACAGGAAAGACCAAATACTAACCTTTTCCCTGCTGGAGTAAGAAGGTTTTTTAGCCACTCGTAAGACATGAAGTACATACCGCTGGCTGGAACATCTGCAACACAACAAGGAAAAATGGACCTCAATAAAGTCTGAAATATAGTAAGCTAAAATAAACACTCGACAACAAATCTTCACCTCTCATTAGGGTCAGTGCTGTGCCTTTGTAGATTCCTCTGATCCCAGACTCTCTGTACAGCTGTTTGACACAATCTATGGGTCCATTAAACTTTACATTCCCCGTGGAAGCTTGGATCTGCACAAGCGTACACATAAACACGCGTACATGTTACTAAGGTAGCAATGGGGGGATGATCAAGGATCATTTACGTGTGTGAAAGAACTTCTGACCTGAAGGAGGCATTTGATTCTCTCTCCAGGAGTCATGATGGCTGTAGTGAACACACCCGACAACATCCCTGCCGCAAACAGCTGTGGATAGCTGCGGGAGACAATCAAACGGCCTACTGGTTTCCATCTTTACAAACTATTCAGCTCCACAGTGATAAAAATTCACCCACGTTAGAATGTCATCAGGGCTTTTCTGTTGCAGTTTCTTGCCCAGTCCAAATCCAAAGAAACAGACAGCAAACATTGGTGTGACTCCAATGATGGGGGCCGCCATGCCCTTGTAGAGTCCTTTCATACCCTTTAAGAGATGATGAAGAAATATAAGCGAGAGCAAAAAAAACTTCATGTAATTTATTATCCCAGATATTATAACAGCACGCATGCTCACCTCTTTGGCTAAAGTCTTTTTAAAACAGTCAAATGTTCCTCTGTACAGGAGGGTCTCTCCAGGTTTTGGTTTAGGCTGAGTCTGTAAACGCACCTGAGAAAAAGATGCAGGTTGGACCAACATTAAAGGGGATCAGTGGCTGCAGTGTGTGCCTTTAGGAATGCTTCTTTTTAGGGTTTGATATGACCGTGATCAGATATTCAAACTGCATAGTGTCAACCTTTGTATGCAAATATTAATTTACAGAGATGTTACTTCCTCAGTTCTTTAATGTTATGTTGTGTTTTTCATGGCATAAAGGCAGAAAGCATACCTGAATTTAGGTTATAGTCGTGTTTACATACATGATAATGAAGCCTTAACAGCCAACAGGCAATATGGGTCAAAGGGCTCCACACTAAGCTGACACGTCTGAGCCGCCAAACAGACTTTTCTAACAGCTGCACGGCTGGTATATCCCTGATTAAATGTTCAGTTTATGATGTTCAGTTTATGAGCATTTACTTTAATAGTGTCAAGTGGGTGTCCAGCGAAGACAAGGCAAACCCCTCCAAACCCCCCGGCGAAGAAGTTCTTCAGGGGGCTGATTGGCTTCTGCTGCTTTGACATTTTATTTCCGTTTTGCTACAGGTAAAAAAAAATAAATGAGGAGGCGTCTGAATTACACTACAACCAAAATCAAAGTAAAGTCACGACTACAAATGAAAAACTAAAACCCTAAAATGTTACCTGGTCTGTCCGTCAAAGTATTCCCGTCCTACCGTCACTCTACCGCCACCTTTCACCCACTTCAACACCCGGACTGGAATAACAGCTACACGGTTTTACTCAGGTACGTCTGTGTTTAGAGTCCGGGTGGAAACATGAAATATGAAATAAATAAATGCATCCAGGCATCGACGTGGATTAACAGCGATTCTAGATCGACAGTGGTTGGGTGATTTGCGGTTCGGTGGTTTTATTTATTTTAAAATATATCATTGGAAGGCGACAAAGAATAATATGAAAATAACAATTTGCTAATTATTAAGACATTTTTCATCCTGATGTGGGAATTACACGATTTCAATTTTAAACCGGGACATCACTTTTATGCATGCTCAATTAAACCGACTGCTTACGTTATTAAAATATAGCTTTATTAGTTTTATTAGAACATAGTCATTCCACATCTGTAGACACTGTGAGCACACAACAAAAAATACTTAAATCTTATACTGACGCACAAAGTAAAAATACATGATAACCAAATAAACAAACTAAAAACACTGATATCATTTTCGGGGGATTGTGTCTACTTTTTTAAAAAGAAACATAAGAAGTAATAGGAAGCGCATGTCATATCATTAAACATAAAAAGAGACCAGAGAGGTTTAAAAAATTATCAATTATGACATCATGGGAAAGAAACAAGGAAAACACATGCTACTGTCACACAATTAAGACTACAATAATGGAAGAAAAAAAACGTCCTCTGTATACTTTCATCCTAAGTTCCAGTGAATTCATCAGATAATTGCTCCAAATCAACACTGATTCCTTATCTGTGTTAAGTGCGAAACATGTTTTTACCTGAAGACAAGCCAAAACTATATATTAAAGCAATATCACAAGTTGCTATATAGCATTATTGCAGCACTGGTAATGCAGCATAACGACAAAAGCTGTTGAACATCAAAGAGTTAAGAGTTCTAATGCATGAAGGGACTTACATATGGAAATAATGAGTGCTTCATTTGAGGAACTTAGGGAGCAGAAAAGAAACAAAAGCACCAGACTGATAAAAATGCAGACAGCAGCAAAATTTACTTAGCTAGAAGTATAATCATGATTACACATGGACAGAGTCGATGTGCACTTCTCTCACGAGCAAATATGTTTAACTTGGCATTTTGTTTAATTCTAATAAATAAAAGTGTCACTAAGAAGTCAATTTTAGATAAGATGGACAGAAAATAATGTTATACACAATAGTTTTATCCCAGCAACAGGGAAGCACATTGTCATCTGCAATAACACCAAAAGCCCTTCAGTCCTCTTACATTAAGCATTTAGATGGATTCCTAAAAGTCTATGTAGTTAGTTTCATTTGACAGTAAATTCTACATGATATGCTTCACTGGACAAGCTCCTACATTTGACTTAGGTTATTTGGTATTCAATTAAATTCAGTTTTACTGGATGACTTCTGCTTCTACAAAAACAAACAAAAATTTAATTTTGTTTTCAAGAGGGATAAAGAGTGAAATGTTAAAAAAAAAAAAAAAAAAAAAGCCCAGAAAGATGAAGGCTTTCTTAAGCGTTGCATCCCTCACTGGCACGAGCATAAGGAAAGTAGCTTTTGGCTTTATTGAACCTCCCTGCAGTAGAGCAGACTGAACTGTGCACGAGCAGAATACTGATATGCTTAGCCCTAGCTCTTGCTGAACTGTGGGAACTCCTTGTATATCTGCTGTATGATTAGCTTATCCATCTGCTTCGCTGTGGCGCTCCCTTCTTCTTCTCCTGGATCTTCCTCCTCCCTGAGAATCCTCTGCAACGCCCCCTGCAGGTCAGGCAGACGGTGCTGGTGCTCTAGGTAGTCTGTTGAGCGCATGATGGAGTGCATGAGGGACAGATACTCCATCCTTAGCTTCAAAGGAGGACAAGACAGAGAGGACATTTAAATAAGGCCTTACAGGACATTCGGTTTGTCAATAATAAGTTTAAATGAAATGTTTCTCGATCAGTCACCAAGTAAGCAAAGAGCAACAACTGTCCTTTTTCAGGCTGATGACCTGACCTTGTCTCCAGGTGAAAGGTCAGATATCTGCCGAACAGCGATGTCAATCATGACCATCATGTCGGTACGGTAGAAGATGTCAGCAGTCTCTCTGCTGGCAAAAACATCCTGCAAGAACTTGAGGACAGAGTGGGGCGCAGGCGGCGTGTGATTGAACATGCACACGGGGTCGTCTGGAGAAAGACGGCTGTGAATCAGAGCAGGTGCAAATGCAGACCGAGAACGCTGCTAACAGAAAGTGGCGTTCCTACCGCCCCGGTTCAGCAGCAGCAGCACCTTCTCTGACAGGATCTTGACATTCTTCTTCTTCAGCTCCTGCATGATGACGTTGTGGCTGGGTGCTGGGTGAAATAAATATTATGACAAAATAAAAGTAGCTAACTACAATGAGTTAATTCACAGCAGAAAGTCAGAGGTCTCAGCAGGACGATCAGTAAAACCGGATTTCCTGCAGCCTCCGCTTATGTGGCGGCTCTGCTCACCTGTGTGATGCAGGTTGAAGGACAACACGAGGTTCAGGAAGATATCAGGAAGTTGCTCTGTGGGATCGGAGGGATGCCCGTCCTCCACCACACCCAGAAGAAACTCCACAAAAGCAGCATTCAAATGTTCTGAAAGCAGTGGGTGTCATCAGTCTCAGCAAGGATTTAAAACTTGTGTTATTTCATTCGTTTGGGTTACAGGTCACACACCATAGTGATGATATGGCACCTGCTCTCCCATCGAGAAGATCATTGTCAGCACTAAAGCTGTGTAACACATCTTCTGGTGTTCTAAAGAAAGGACAGGCGGGTGACAAGGGTTTAGTGGAGATGAGGAGAGGAAGAGGAGGAGAAATTTGAAGATTGGCACCTTGTGTGTCAGTCTGCAGGTCCCTGGCCAGCTCCATGGGGAGGATGGAGTTGAGCAGGGTGGAGATGAGAGCAGCATCCAGGCTACACATCGCCCCAAACACTTTGAGGAGCAGCAGCCGCAGAGACACACGGTGCTCCTGCACGGTTCCAGAAACAAGGGGAAGCAAAGATGCTGCTTCATCTTCCAAAATAAACAGCTCCTCTGAAACGTCGCTTCACTGTATTTTAACATTTTACCATCTGGTAATAGGACACCAGGGACAGCACGTTCTCATAGTGGTTGACCTTGCACATCCTCCTGCACACCTCTGGATCCGCGTCCGTCTGAGGAGGAGATCATTCACACTTCAGCTCTCACAACAACGATAAAATCTCATCATATCTGTCATTTGGGAATGAGGCCGGCAGCTGTGGCGACATGGCGGACAACAGCGGATTAAAGGGCCCATCAAAACGACCCCTGTGGAGATCCAGACACTGATCCGTGTTTTGGCCGGGACAAACTAAGAATATTTGGCAGGATGAAGAGTGTCCCGATTCAGGCTCTAACCACACGCTTCAATCTGAAAAGTCGTCTGAGTCCATCTGATCCTATCAAAAACGTCTGGGCTGCTGCTGTGGAAACACCGCGGCCCACCCCAGGAAAGGTGATAAGTAGCAGTAGAGAGCTTCAAAAACAGGATAATTATGAAACTGGATGTTTTAAACAATGCTGATGAACGAGTCTTATGATATATGTGGCATCACGTGTTGTGTGGCGTAAGTGGTGTGAGCAGCTGATGGTCGGCGGTGCGACCGGCGCCGTACCAGAATCTTGAGCAGCTCCTCCAGGTAGCAGGCGATGAGGGCGTGGTCTTCATGAAGCGCCCAGCTGCGCTGCTGCGAATCATCCCGGTGACGGGCGAGGTCGCTGAATATTACCTCCAGCCTCTGCTCGTCGTGACACACCTGACCCTGCGGCAGCGCCGCACTCAGATCCTGCGGAGACGCGACACAACCTTTAAACCTGATAGACCAGAACAGCTGAGCAGCTCGCCACCTGACACAGGAACGAGATCGTTAACCGCACAGTGAAAATGTGTGTTTTGCAACATTTCAAGGATGACTGGCACCTTAAATCTGCAATTTAAAGTATGTAAACGCTGATAACATCTTTTCATATAATGACTTCTAAATAAAAGCCTTGATTAAAGTATTGTATTCCGCCTTAAACGTTCTAATCCAGTTGTGTTTATGCTAAATAAGATGATGAGAAAAATGAGTATTTGCACATCCTTGTTGACTTATGCTCAATTATTGCAGAGGAATAATTCAGTGTTTGCCTTTGCTGAGTTCATCATTTTCTACTAATGTGCCAAATATGATTCTGGTGAAGATGTGAAGCCCAAAGCTGACAGCAACCTATTTTAAAGCTGACTCATGACTCGTATAAAAGGTTACAGAGAATTTGGGGCGTTTTCAGTGGACACGTGTGACCACAGCGTGCATGTCTGTAAGTGTTAGTACATTCCAGGTTCTTTGAACAGTAGCTGTTTGGGTTTGTTAACCACCGAACACCCACAGAGCCAGAGATGTCTGGCAGGAAAGACTCAGCACTTAGCGTCTTGCTCTGTTAGACACCGCTCAAAAACAGGAAACCGGCAACTGTATGTATTCAAAATGTCAGCCGGAGGTGGAACTCTGCTGGTAAAGGACTTTAGTGATGCTGCAGCTATGAAAAGCTATCTGACCTTACTCTCCACCAGTGAGACCAGGACTTGTTCCAAATCGGAGGAGGCCTGAGGTAAGGCCGTCTGCAGATGGCCGACCACCACGCCGACGGCGACCCTCGACAGCTCGTAACTCAAGCTGGTGTTCTTCCGAACCAGCTCGATCAGCTCGGCTCCAATTGTCATGGAAACGGGCTCAGACTTAGTGGGGCTGCCAGGAGGGCTTTCAGCCACAGACGGGGGCGCTACAGGCCACTCGCTCTCTGCCCGGTCGTCCGCTGAGATCTGCGCTGGAGCGGTGGGTTGGGGGGGCTGCGGAGCTGGGCTTTTCTTCCCAGGTGCTGGCGGGTCAGGCGGGTGTGAGGGGAGCACATCCTGCGGCGCTGCAGGAGGCTTCACACGGGACGGTACAGGAGGAGGCGGCGTGCTGGAAACACTCGGCAGGCTGACATCAGAGATGAGGGAGTGGGAGGAGCCTGAGCACAAGGAGGTGGAGCTGATTGAGAGGGAGGGGGCAGGAGATGGTGGGAGAGAGGACGCTCTGGAGGGGACCTCAGGCTCTGCTCGAGAGAAACAGAGGGAGAGAGGGAGAGAGAGAGAGAGAGAGAGAGATCTGGTTACAGAGAGGAGAGTGAAACTGAATGACCCGACTAAGAATAGAGTGTTCCTGTAGTTCAGCATCAGCTGTGATAGACTGAAGTTCCAGTTCTGCCTTTCAAGCGTCTAACCTGCACGCAAGCTGTTCCGCTGCTTCTCGGGTGGAGGTGGGGTGATTGGAGCTGCACGGCGAGGCTGAGGGGGCACCTGCAGGAGGTGGTGCAAAAGGTCAAACGAGCCCAACAATTTCATCCTCATGAGAACAAATCAATTCTGCAGAACTGTCTGCAGACGGAACGCATCCATCAAAAGACAAGAGCTTTTAAAGATTAGGTCTGATAAGGTTTTCATGTCAAAATGTGAATGTTTTGGGATTCTTTCCTCCAGAGATCTGAGAACACAACATTTTCTGCCGTTTCCCCACAGTTCATAAACCAAATCCTTTAAATAATCAATCAAAAAAATTAAAAGACTGACAAAATATTTTTGTTGCACTGGATACTTGAAATATAGACTCAGACAGGAATAATCAAAGCGCTGTGGTGAACAGGTGACTGGGTTACCTGGTAACAGCCAGGCTCTCCCTGCATACTGTCCATACTTCCTGATAGTGGCACGCCTCCCTGTCGCCCATAGTCTCTGGTAAGGCCGTTAGGTGGAGGAGGAGTCTGGCTGAGAGATATTTCGCTGTTCGAGGCCGGGATGCCATGTTTGGGACCAGAGGATGAGGAGCTTCGCCGTGCCAAGGTCTCCTTCCTGTGATGGATCAGCTTCCTGAAAGACAGCACAATGCAGGTTTCTTTACAGGTGAAAATGTCTTTAGGTCATGTTGTGTGTTTCCACTCACTGTAGAACATCCCTCTGCTCCAGGTTGTATTTCCCGCCATTCTTTAAGGCCACGTTGTGGATTCCTTCAATTGCTCGGTCAATAGACTGCAGGACCTCATCCTGCTCTGGAGTCTGCCAAAGACACAAACCCACACAACGGCAAAAACATTTTTTTAATTAAAATCATATAAGAGAATAATGCAACAGAGCCATGGCTTAAGGACACAGGTGGCTTCTGGCAACAACAAACTGGGCCAGTTATCTAACAAAAAGCCAGCATTTTAATCAGCAGCAGACACTCTCTGCGGCCTCACACTCGAGCTCACTAATACGCCACAGTCGGTGAGACTAACAAGAGAGCATTCCTACCCTGAGCCTGTTATTTCACTCACTACAAGCTGTGACTAGTTGGTAAGACTGAGCACCATCAGTGGAGACGTGGGTGTGACAGAGGAGAGCTACAGTGGAAGCAAGTGCTTTTTAAAAAAAAAAAAAATTATTAAGCAAGGAGACCTGGCATTAAAATGCAAAGAGAGGCAGCAGCAGGACTTTCTGTTCTTTTTGTTTGAATCTGTCCCCTTTCAACTTGCATCCCTTCATGGCCTGTTACCTCCCCACTGGCGCAGTGAGCAGCTGCAGTGCAGAAGTCCGTGTCCCAGCATCCATTCACGCACACCAATAATTTAGAGCCTCGTATGTATGTCAAGCATTCTGCTATTTTCCTGACAATAATAAGCAGTGAACTTCAACGTGGCCTGCACAGCAGTGCACAGCACAGTTACACTGGATCTGTCTCTGCGGATCACATCATTTCGGTCTTTAATGTTACCACAGTTTCACTAGATTATCCACCGAGCCGAGGGGCGACATGCTGACCGCTAGAGCTCACAGGGGGTACTAATGTAAGGCTTACCTTTATTTTTTCGATATAGGAGGCTGGAATGTAGCCGGTTTCCCCTGAGCTGCAGCGGGACCCCAGCCACCAGTGTTTGTTGCTCCTCTCCAGGATTAGGAAGCTTTCTCCGGCTGCGAAGTGCAGCGAGTTGGGCTCCGTGGAACGGAAGGCGTACAGAGACCGGTACATGTCACTTTCAAACACCAAGATAAGCAACAGCAGTAAGCGAGGCGGTCCTGGAGAATAAGGAGGGTCCGACTGGAAATCTGTGTTTAGCTGGAGGAGCTTTAAAGTGGCCGTGAACGCATGGCCCCGGAGGATCACTGCCGACTATTTACAATGAAGCCCCGATCATCTGACCTATGACTGATGCCTCAAAAGGCCACAGGGGGGCGCTTGTGCACATGAACACGCCCCCCAGACATTTTAATCAAATGTCGAGCTGTTGCACAGCCGCCTTTATAAATAAATGAACGAGTGTGTTGGTGTGCGCTGTCCGCACTGGCCTTGTCTTGGTTTCTTAAGTATTGGATTTTAGAACAAAATTTTGGTCAACATACACCGTGAAATTTCTTTTAATATAACCTTTGTTTGATTTTACATTTACAAGTATAATATCTTGCTTCTAGAATTAGGGCGTTATTGATGTATTAACGCTTATATACTACTTATTAGTTTTACTTTCTGGATCTGGTGAGACTGCTCTGAAGTGATGCTGTACGTGACCTATAATTTGGTAACGGAATTAAGATCTTGAGCTTCAAAGCATCTATTCAGTTACCTTGTAGCCATTTTGCGTGTTAGTTTGAGTATGATTCTTTATCTTAGAAGCATCGTAGTCTTTAACATTCGTTTACTGTTATGATTTAAATTTTAACTGGGGATATTGCGCATTTTAAGAGTTGTATTATTGCACTTTACACAACAGCGGAAACAAGGAGCTGGTGTTACACAAAACTGTGTCCCCCTGTCGTGTCGCCGGTGAACATGGCGAGTGCAGTCTGCACAAGGTTTCTCCTTCAGAGATCAACCCATGGGTTTCTTTTCTCTTCCAGGGCCAGACCCACGTTCTTAAGGTATTTTAGTAATTTCTTATTCTTTATTTTCTTTGTGTCACTTTTGTCATATGGTCAATATTTAACGGTAATGTGATATTCCAAGTGTTTTTCCCCGAGTGATTTAAACGACACCAGAAAAGAAAATGTGACCGTTGTTGTAGTATTTTCTGTCATCTTTTTCATTGGCTTAATTATCTTGAATACGTATAAAATATAAATGCGTAAATACAATTTCTCTTCTCGGCAACTGCTGAGATTCCCACGAAACGATTCATTTATCATCAGAGAGAATGTTTGTCTCCATCTGGTGGTGAAGTAAACAAATATTCATGTCCAAGCTGCAGTTGACCTATAAAACAGAGCAGAATGTTTAAAGTATCAAGTTTGTGTCAAACATACGACAGTATCGTGGTTGTCTCATCTATACAGAAACAGCCCCTAAGCTTTTAACCCAGCCCTACCAGTAGGTTGGCAATAGATTTTTGGCTTTTAACTTGGGCCATATGGTGCCTGCTCCACTGTGTAAGTCTGCTCATTTGTGTGTGTGTGTGTGTGTGTGTGTGTGTGTGTGTGTGTGTGTGTGTGTGTGTGTGTGTGTGTGTGTGTGTGTGCGCGCGCGCGTGTACACAACTATGAGGGTATAAGAGCTGTATCTTGCAGAACACAATCACTCTGCAATATTAATGCTCGTAATAAATAATCAAATAGCCATGTGTTCTTGCCTCTAGTGATTTGTTTGCTTTTTTTCAGTCCACCTTCTACACGTGGGCATAGACTAAGTCCTGGTGAGGATGAAATGTACCAGCGTACAACAGTCTCCATCATGCAAAAGGAGCAGGACAGCAACATCCTGATCCAAAGCTACAGTCCCCAAGGATTTAACATTGATGGAAACAAAGTGTTTGGACCCTGTGCTTTGCTGCCTCCTGCTATCCTCCAGTGGAATGTGAGATTGTTGTCCAAACAGCTTTTCTCTATCTTATTTGATTATTTTATTTTGAATCGTAATATTTAATTATGGCTCCCCCTGCAGGTCGGTACTTATAAGGATATCACAGAAGAAAGTGTCTCACTGTTCCACATGCTTGAACCAAAATTAGGTAACAAAAACTAAGAGTACCCACCTTTAGGTCAAATTGTAAATTCCTTATGTCCAATATGCAAACTTCCTAATGCAGTTCACTTATTTTCTTTTGTTTTTGCAGAGATTCTGGTGCTGGGCACAGGTGCAAAGCTAGAACGAATCAATCCTTCAGTGCTTGCTCTGCTCAAGAAGAAAGGCATCGCCGTGGAGATTCAGGACACGGTAACTAGAACCTGGTGTCTTGCTTTAGTAGAGTGTAAATTCTCCTCTAACACAACAAAGAGATGTGGAAAAACAAACATTTTCTCTGTAGATGAGCTAAATTGATCTTTATTTTACTAATCTTTGCAGCCAAATGCGTGTGCAACTTTCAACTTCCTGACGAGTGAGCGGAGGGTGGCAGCTGCAGGGCTGATCCCTCCGCAGGTCAGCACGGCGCTGGACTTGACAAATCCCAGGGAATAAGTGATGGCCTGTCCATAGAGACTTTTATTTTTCGAGGGTGGAGGTTTGTACACGACCACGGGTCAGTGAGATCTTTGCTGTGCTGCATAAGCTCCAAAAGAAGCTGAACCACATTCAGCTCCGGAGGAACAATCACTGTATCTGTCTGCACTGAGGACGAGGCTGTTGAACGTGACCTGGGTCCAGACACCCATGATCCAGACAAAAATGTCAAGCTGTATTCTGTTGTGCTGCATCAGCCATTTACAGTCACATGTCCTCACAGGCTTGTGTTGACCAGGAACCCTTTTGAAAACAAGCCCTACTCACCTGTCCAAATGGAAGCACGGTCTAGTGTTGCCTGAGTCGCGGCTGGCCATAACTGCATCAGCTACGTAAGCAGTGTGACATCACAATGGAACAGTGTAGCCAATCAGTAACATTAGCTAACAAGAGAAAGTCACATTCATTCAAACTGAGCTGGAAAGTTAGACATATTACACCATATTCACGCAGCAGCAAATTCCATCAATTTCAGGAGCATGTCGTCACACTGAAGCGCTGACTCTACTGACCAATCAGCAGGTTGCAGTCGGTGTTTTTAGGAGCCAGACACTGTTGACTGGAGCCTAAGAAACTGTTCTGTGGAAATGCACCTTGAATCTTGTGCTCAGTGTCTGTCTGAGACAGTTTGTACTTGTTTCCCGGCCCCTGCCTCTGTCATTTTCACCATTTTCACCTTTTTACCATAACAGTGTCCTGGATCTAATATACAGCATAGGTGTCCAACAACACCTCTGTTAAATATTTATTCTTTTAAAAACTATTATGTTCTGATTTAAGATGTCTGTTAAACATGTTTCAGCAATCTGCGTGAAGTGTGTGTTGACTGTCCTTTGGTTAATCCTATTTGGACTGTGTGTCCGTTTGTCCCCACCACCCCCACCCCCAGCACCACAGCTGACAACAGGCTGCCCATTTGGGGCACATGAGACCGTTCAGTGGCTCTGTCCTTCACACATAAGCTCCATTAAGGAGAGAGTCTTATCCCCTGCACAGCTTTGTGATTCATGTCTCATTATCTCTCTGTGTGCCTCATGCCCACCCTGGCCTGCGAGTTTAAATCCCTGATCAGCCAGACGGAAGCATGTTTCTGGTCACTGCATGGTGTTTAGAACAAAAAACAGCATTTCCTGTATCATCAGATCCAGTTAGCTTAGTTTATATGTAGTAAAAATCTGCTCAGTCACTTTAATGTTGATGAATTCACAGACAAATGTACGAGGTGACATATCAGGAACTTTACTGTCACTCAAGATTTCACTTTGGCAGTGTAAATAACACAACCGTGAAGGAGAAGATGGATCCATGGATAACTGTAGTGCTCTGCTTGGTTCTAAAATATTCTAAAATATTTCAATCAACAATAATGATACTATTATGACACCTCAGATCTGCCACATCACAGAAGAAAAAACAATTCAATCACACCAAAACAGAAACCTTGACATCACACAGCCTCCAGTGTATATGATTATCAACCTTCCAGCTGTTCCAGCTCCATTTTATCTTGAGTCCTCGTCAGAATTGTGCGACTGGTGTCTTTTTGACCCCCTGAAGCAGAGCTCTGCTCCTGTGATCCGCCGGTACATCTCTTTAATGTCCTCACACTCGGCCTCAAAGTGGTTTGTGGCGTCATACGAGCGGGACACAAATATCTGGAGGAGACACAGGAAGTGGATGAAGACTACACAACTAACCTGATTTTTTTTTTCTTCAGAAAACATCATTACCTGACTCTTCTTTCCATCATCATTGGGTACTAAAAGGTGCCGGACTGAAACAAATCTAGATTTGAGACGAAATAACGTCCATGAAATATTATTTAAAATATTCTTTTGATTTGAAACATTACCAACTTTTGCATGATGGGCTCCAGAAGCTCCAGCGCTGGCTGGACTTCTCTCTCCGGATTGCTGGTTTCTTTTGTCATGCTCACCGTGGCGATGTAAACTCCGTCTGCCGCCACATTGTGAGTGCATGACACCACAGATATGTAGATGTCTGCATGGACGAGGGGTTAAAGTTTAAATTTCATACATGGTAAATATGATTAATAGGGCTGAAAGAATTTTTTTTTAAAAAAAGACCTGATTTCCTGTTGGCTTGTGTATGAGGGATGATGATTTGACAGGATTTGGCCTCATGGGTGTTTTTAACTGGGTGATTGAGTAAACAGATGACTCTGATCACACGGCCCACCTTCCTGACACGATTAGGAACGTATGTTGGATCACAGATGAGCTGTTTACAGGGAAAAAGCTGTATGGAAGCAGAGAGAGAATCATTCATCAGCGCACACAGGAGTAGAGTCAGTGCTGCTGTGGGGCTGACACCTCCTGCTACCTCCTCCGTATCCTCCATGAGGAGCCGGATTGTTTATTTCAACTGTAGGGCAGCTTTGATTGCAATTTGTTAGCATATTTTATTTAAGCTCTTTGTTTTTCCAGAAAAGTTTCCTTTTCTTAGAGTTTACTTTATTATTTCAGAGATATTTGTCATGTTCCTCCATTTCTGTTTGTGTTCTCTTGCCTTCCCATCAGACCTCACAGCCTTCACTCTGCCGTTGTCCATGACGATCTCGTTCACGGCTCTGTTCAGCAGGAAGGTCCCTCCGTACTCTGCATTCAGCCTGGAACACACAGGAGAAGGTTACATGAAACAACAGCGGTTGCTGTTCCCAACAATGGGGAGAAAACACCTGGCGGTAAATCTGTAACCTGGTGAATCCCTGTGGCAGTTCTCCCATCCCATACACGGGGTAGATGTACGGACTGGCGCTGTGGCGAGACAGAGACTCAGAGTACAGCTTGATCCGGTTAACCGTTTCCAAATACGGCTGGTCCAGATAACTGCAGGTTCACCAAGACACCGTGAATGAGAGCAGACATGTTCATGCTTAAAGGACCACCTGCTGTCTTCTGTGAGCTGGTGTGGCTGACCTGTCACCGCTGTGTAAGGCTATAGCGTGACCCGTGAACTCCATGGCGTCTAGGCCCAGGTCAAAGTGGCTGAAGAGGTCTCTCACGGTCATGTTGTTGGGATCCATGTCCTGGTAGGTCCGAGGGTTTCTCACATCAAAGTTGAGGGCAAAGAGAAGTAGTTTCCGGAACCTTCTCCTGTCAAACATCCCCATCAGATCTAAAACAAATGTGCGTCTTACAGTTTAGCTGAATCAGAAACAAGTGTCGGGGATGGTGGGGTGGTGGTCTTAAAGCAATGCATTCATTACCTGAAGCATGGGCTTCCTCTTCTGTGCCAGGAACTTTGTGCAATTTGCCTGCTTTGTATACATAGCTTCCTTGGATAACTTTAAAATCCACATATCGAGTCACCTCAGTGTGCACCAAAGTTTTCACCAGCTCACCTAAGGACAATAATTCAATATGCAATAATTGTAAAAAGAAGGTGTTGGAAAAAAATCAGATAACCAGCACTAAATTCTTACCACTGGCCAGAAAGAATTTGGGAATAAGGTCAATATTCCACTCTTTCTCATGGCCCAGTGACTCAGCAGGTCCTGGAACCTTAAACTTATTGTACAGCTGCACGTGAAGCAACAACAGGGAGGACTGAATTAGCTTCGTGAAATACAGCATGTGCTTGCAAATGTCTGCTTATGTGCTGTCTGTATGCACAGACTTGCTCAAGGGTAGAAATGGATGCACTCTCTCCTCCGTAGTAGCTGTTCTTGTCGATGTGGAGAACCTTCTTCCCATTTTGAGACATTAGACCTGACAAGATACATTCCTGAGACAGAGAGAGATAAATAGCACAATGGGGACAAAGTTGGAAATCTCTCAAGTCAGGCAAGAGAACCTACAGCTGTATGCCCATGCCACTTTACAAAATATAAGTGATTTATTCAATTCACAGGTTCTGTATAAAGTTGATGAAGGCAGGGACAATCATTGTGAGTGATGTTTCACTTTTTGGAATATGTACAGTAAATGCACCTTTGGTAATTCCAGACAACACCAATCTAAGACTTAGACCAAAAAAATTTATTTAGCAATGACAACAAAAGTTGTGTTTACATCTAGACTTTGTAACTTAATTGCAGTTTCTTTTTCTAGTACAACTCATATATAAAGAGAATAATTTTCTTACCTTAATTCCAGTTCCAAGCACAATAATATCATATTCCTGCATCCTGAGAGATTGTCCAGTCACTTGAGTCTGAAAGCTTCTCAGTTTTATTTTCTTTAAATTTTCAAATGTAACTTACTGCAGTATTATGAAAATACCAGTGTCTGTCCGGTCGAGGTGCATATTTGAAATAGGTATGATGGTAAGCATTAATTGTCTTGTCTGTTCCCCTTTGACATAATCCTCTTAAGACTGGCACATTTAGACTTTGTGTGTGTGTGTGTGTGTGTGTGTGTGTGTGTGTGGTTTAGTCCTTTGAAATGCATCACAGCGCAACATGTCCCCTATGCAATTACCTTACATTAAAACTATGTTATTATCATATTTATGACATTATTCTAAATAGCCAGTGGTCAAATTTGATTTGTGTATTTCTGTATTTAATTAAGCTGATGGCTCCTTCAAAATATATAAATATGACGTATTAATTAATCATAAATAATTTCAAATCTAATAAAGTTGCCAGAAGGCTGTATTTGTTTAACACGTAATATATTTGTTGAATAAAGAGAGTTTGCAAAAAAAATTATTAGGTTAATCAAGAAGAAAGATGGGTATATTTTACGATAAAATCGTTTTTCGCCTTGACAAGTTTAGCTGTATTAATTGGCAGGAAAAACTCAATTACCCATTATGCCTTTATATCAGGGTTGTATAATTATTTGTACCGAGACATTTACGTGGCTTCGGTAGAATTCATATAAAACGATTTGCCGTCTCCGCCCGCCTGTCTGGCGATCCGGACTACGCTGTTTATTACTGAAACATAACCGCGTGACGTATGACTGTCAATGCTTCAATGTCCGGTGTTTCTTCCTTTTCGGTTCCTCCGTCAGACAGTTTGAGGAGAACAAATTAAAGAGATGTCTTCTGCACAGACAGTAAGCGACGACGTTTAAGTTTTATATGTGTTTATTTTGGCTTAACTGTTGCAGGAATTAGGTCGTTTTAGATGTTTGCATTATATCGCAGCGTTAGTTATTCAGCGTTTTCCTTGAGCAAAGTTTAGCAACGTAAATTAGCTTTTTGCGCTGAGTGAAACATTTATTAGACAGTTGATAAAATATATTTTAAAACCTACCCCAAAATGTCGAATTATTTTGGTTACTTAAAAAAAAAAAAGTTTTGGCGTTCACAGGCAATGTTACAAAGGAGGGGAAGGCACGGAACGAAAGAGGCGTGTCCGATGTTCACACCCGGTTTTGTTTTACTCTAGGATTACTACATTCAGTTAACTCCCTGTTTCATGGATTGCAGGCAAAAATGTTTACAAAAACGAAGACTTTAAAAAAAAATTAAAAAAATTTACGTATAACAATATTCAAGCCCTTTAAGAGGCATAGCAGTTTTCATGCCGAATTTTAAAAAACTGCAAAATCGAGAAAAGTATATATACGTGTGTGTGTGTGTGTGTGTGTGTGTGTGTGTGTGTGTGTGTGTGTGTGTGTGTGTGTGTGTGTGTGTGTGTGTGTGAAAATAAAACGTTAATATATGTCTGTCCTCCGTACGTTAACTGATGTCAGACATTTTACCATATTAACTTTATATGTTTGGTCTCACTAGTTTTCAGGTAAAAATCCAAACAAGCACACCCGTGTATCTGTGAAGGCCAATCCAGGATTTCTGGAGCGATTGAGTGAAACTGCTGGAGGAACTTTTGTTGGCATTGGACTGTTTTTTCTCTCATTCTATGTTCTTTTCACCAATGAGGTAAAAAAAAAGAAAGAAAGAAAAAAAAATGGAAATGCTTGTAATCATAATCGTTGCATCATTCACAGTTTTGCTAGCCACAGGCAACTGGGTTTCTTTTATGTCTTGAGAAGTTACAGCGTGAGTCTCTGTGTCTGTGTTTTAGGGACGAGCCCTGCAAACCACCACTTCTCTTGATGAGGGGCTTTCTAAGGTTGTGTCTTTGGGTTCTTTCTCCAGCCTTGACCCACAGAATAACAATCACTTAGTTCATCTGTTTGCCCCGCTGAAAACTGCACAGGTGGACTGTACTTTTATTTTGAATGTTGTTTTTCCATTTGATTCCCTGGATGAAGTGACTAATTACCAGAGAGAAAACATCTGTTACTAATCCCAATTGAGTGAAAGGGGAATTACAAATGAAAACTGGTTCCAGTTAATCTAAGTCATTATCTATATCTGGGCAGCCACTTCATGATCCCAACTACAAAGTCGTGGTTCAGGCAGTGAAGCTCAAAAGGCAAGTGGAGATGTATCAGTGGGTGGAGTACCAGGAGAGCAAGTGAGTCCCTCAGCATTCAGCGTTTCATTAAGGTGGTTTTAGACTTTCCAAATAGTTGTGTACTAAAATTCAAAGTAAGGTGCCTGAACAAAAAATCAAGATTCAGTTGCTTAGGCATACAACCACCGAATGCCTCCAGTATGGTGGGGGGTTTGAAATTAGGACTAAACCATTGTGAAGGAGTAGCACAGTTTAGAAATGTAGCTTTGCTGAGTACATAATTGTTTCTACTTCAATATTTGTGACCAATTTGAATTTCAGAGATTACCAGGAAGGGGGTGAGACTAAAACTGAGACGACATACACCTACAGTGAGTCTTTTTTTTTTTCTTTGTTTCTCTTTAATCATAAATGTAGAACAAATTGACATATATTCAAATAGCCTTTTTTCATGCTATAATTTATCTATAATGTAATTAATAATAACATAACTACCGTGCCTCTTTTCTCCTGCTGCCCTAATCGGATTCATTTTATGATGTATTTTCTTTGTTGTTTTATGCTTTGGTAATTGCCATTTCATGACTTTGGATAAATTGTTTTCATTTGTCTGCTTTCCTTCAGACACCGAGTGGAAATCAGAGTTGATCAACAGTCACCATTTTGATAAGGAAATTGGCCACCAGAATCCAAGGTACGCAGACAATTTGTTCTTATAGTCCACCATGAAGTACTTGTATGCAGCTCATCTTTAATTCATCTGATTGTCAGTGCCATGGCCGTCGAGAGTGTGACGGTTGTTGCTCCTGAAGTCCGAGTTGGACCTTTCGTCCTGTCCAAAGGTGTCTGATTCCGAAGTGAATACGCGATCTTTAAATCAGCAAAGATGAATTAGTTAGGTGATTGTGTGGTTCTGCATAGGTTTGGTGGAACAGATCAATAATTTCCAGACCCTGAGCTTGAGGGATTTTCCTGCCGTTAACCTAGACTCGTTTCTCAGCATCGATGACGACTATTTCTACCACACGGAACATCCGCGCAGGCCGGAGGTGAGCAGTGGGAGGTCGAGCCCTCTGATCTGTCTTCCTCTAGGTGTATATGGCCTTGTGAAGTTTAGATTCTGGTTGTTCTTTTGTCATCAGGTCGGAGACGTGCGCGTGAGATTCTCCTTCGCTGGACTGAGTGGCGAGACGTCTCACTTCGGCCCACCGCAATCTGTGAGTGTTTTACAAGATCAGTTACAATAATGGTGGTCTTTAAATGAACAGCAGGTAACCCAACAGTCTGACTCATCTCTTTCACTTATGTTAATATTCTAATTCTCCTCAGGTCAGTGTTGTGGCCATGCAGAGAGGAGAGCAGCTGATGCCTTTTAAAACCAAGTCTGGAGACACTATGGAGATCCTGTACTTGGGGGAACTCACTGCTGAGGTCAGCACAGAAGCGTTTCTACACAGAATTGATTATAGTTGGCTGATTACATATGTTGTGAGTTATGTTGGGTGTTTTCTTCCCTGTAGGAGGTCTTTGCCAAAGAACATCAGTATAACAGTATGAAGACTTGGGGCCTGAGGGCTGCAGGCTGGGCCCTCATGTTCCTCAGCATTCAGCTGACCATGCGGATCATCTACACGCTGGGTAAATATTGATCTTCTCAGACAAAAGTGATCCCCACCCCTACTTTTCCTGACATTCTCTGCTCCCTGCCTTCAGTGGACTGGGTTCCTGTTCTCAGAGAGCTGGTGTCCGTGGGGCTGAAGATCTTCGCGCTGTGTGTGTCTTGCTCGCTGTCTCTCCTCACCATTGCAGCAGGTTGGCTTTTTTATCGTCCACTGGTGGCTGCGGCTCTGGCAGCGCTCGCTCTGCTCCCGGTGTTTCTGGCCCGCTCAAGACTTCCAGCCAAGAAGAAGGAGTGACTGTTTGAAAGGGAAACGTGCTTCTGGAGCACGTGAGCAGAGGTGTTGGACAGTGTTGTCAGTCAAGCACTAGGCATCACTATAATTACTGCTCTGCTGTAGCAGTACTGCAGTAGCTTCTTCATCAAGTCACAACTGAGAGGCTGTCGTATGTTCCAATGTTTGCCCACAGCTTGTTTATCTGGACCTTTTGAAATGCCTGAAGGGAAACTTTTGTTTTGATCTGGTACATTGAATGATTTTTTTTTTTTTTTCTCAGCACTTTATCTGGACATTACTTTTTCTAAAATACCAAACAACGGTGCAGCATTGTCATGACAGAACTTTTCTTACATTGGTAAATATGAGTGTCATGGAGTTGCATTATATTGTACAGCTCTGCTTCAGTCCTCGATCTGGTCCTGTTCTTCCTCTTCCTCATCCTCAGCGTGACCAATACAGGAATTCTCAGTTTTCTTCTTTTGGCTATTTTAACCTCAGTCAGGTGTTTCTGGGTTGTTGTTGAGCACTCCTTAACCAAATCTGTACTTTTCCAATTAGGTCTGACAGAATTGTTTCCTCAACACATTCCACACATTCTTGAGAGCAGCTCTGGATTGTGGGACAAACATCATTCCTTCTACACTTCTACTCTTTACACAGGATCCTTCTGACTGAAAACTTATAACACCTCCATGTTAGTGGCCACAGTGATCATTCAGGATCTAAATCACTGAAACTTTCACCATCTTTGCACACTATTGTTTTTATGTAAAGCAAGTCAGATCAAGTAAATGTTGCATACTTCATATCTCCATCGAGTCCTGCATGTGTTCAAGGGTGGAGGAACCAGAATCAGCTGTGAAAAATCCATGATGTAGATCACAATAACTTTAGATGACACTGCTTCACTAAACCTACTGTTAGCGTCTCATACAAATATTCAAAATGCTCTGTAACGTATTTTAAAGGAGTTTATCGGTAAAAATCAGTGAAATATAAAGTTTCGTACAAAGTAATTTATTACACAAAACACTAAGTTTCTGTTTGCATTTTAACAAAATTAGTTTCCAGTCTTCTGTTGTGCACGTGATCACACAGCACAGAGAATTTGAATATGAAGCACGCTGCTTGTTGAGAGCATTAAAAGGACTCTAGGCTAAAGTATACAGGAACCTAATCCCGTCTGTGAAAACATTCCTCAGAAGAATACGCAGATTAAGCATGTAACTGCAGTTGGCAGGTATGACGAGTCCCCTGGGTGACCTCCCCTGACGTTTTGATAGAGAAGGTTCCATTGTGGTAAATTTACTTGTGTTAAAGTACAAAAAAAATATCTTCCATAACCTCAAAATTGAATACTGACAGAACCAGACTACTTTTTGCTTAAGACAGAAAAGTAAAACCATCACACCTTTAGTAAAAACAAGGGAGAACAGTCTTTTTTTTGTGTGGCTGTTTTTTTAAGGGGGGGTAGGTTTGACCTTATGCTGCTCCTTCTTTCCCCCTGTAGGAAGCAGTCCTCACACCCCCGTTTACAGTACGGCACATTTACTGCTCTTCTTCCCCCGTCTGGCCTGTAGTGCAGCCCTGGTCGCCATCTCAAACACTTCTCTCACGCCATCCTTTGTCTTTGCGGAGCACTCCATGTATCCAAAGGCACTGATCCTGTTGGCCATGTCCCGCCCATCCTCTGGTTTCACTGGTTCCTGACAAAAAGGGTGGCAGAGGGTTTAAAAACACATTTTACACCACTATCAGATAGTTTCTGTGGTTTGAAATAATTACCTGCTTCATTTTTGCAAGCTCCCTCCGGGTGTGCTCGTCATTACGCAAGTCCTTTTTGTTCCCCACCAGGATGATGGGAACGTTGGGACAGAAATGTTTGACCTCAGGAGTCCACTTCTCAGGGATGTTCTCTGAAACAGGCAAAAAATACGGCCTATGACTGAGCTAGGCAGCCCCCATAGCGACACACAAGTTCCTCACACTTTTCAAGTCAACAAATTGTAATGGATGAAAAGCGTTAAAATAGTCAACTCTCAACTTACCGAGACTGTCTGGGCTGTCGATGGAGAAGCACATGAGGATGACGTCAGTGTCAGGGTAGGACAGTGGTCGCAGTCTGTCATAGTCTTCTTGTCCTGCTGTGTCCCAGAGGGCCAGCTCCACCTACCATGAAAGTTATTTACATTAACAAAAGGAAACCAGACAAAAACACACGCGCACACAATTATAATGGGACTTATCACTGTGAGAAGCATTTCAATAATGTACATGCTGACATTCAAATTGTGTGGAAAAAAAGAAAAACAAAAAAGGGTTCATTTCCATCTACCCAATTGTACTGCTTCTTCAATATCATTTAACAGTTTGTTTACAGTAAAAACCCAATATTAATAATAGCTGTTAATGTAAGTGATGGATTGACTTGGACACTGAGATCTTCCTTAAAAAAAAAAAAAATCACTGACATAAAGAATGGTATATTATAGAATCAACAAGCCCCAAATGATAAAGAACCTAAAATCAGACGTAATATAATAATAATAATTCCGACGCAATAGGATGCATTGTCAGAAAAATGTGGATAGCAGAAATGCAGCAGTACCTGTTTGCTGTCAACCTCAATGTCTGCGACGTAGTTCTCGAACACTGTGGGAACGTAGACCTCTGGAAACTGGTCCTTGCTGAACACAATGAGCAGACAGGTCTTCCCGCAGGCTCCGTCTCCGACTATGACCAGCTTTTTCCTGATCGCTGCCATGGCTGCAGACACGGAGCACATTAAAGAGCAAGGCGAAATCAGGTTTGCGTCCTGCAGACACTCTATCTGCGGGAGCAGAGGGCCGGTGCAGCGCCCGCTACTCTCGTCACCTTCAGCTGTGTTGACAAAACGCCAAAAACGTCTCAGACAACAAACGAGGATGAACCTTTAACTTTTTCCCCTTTTTTTTCTTCATCAAAAATTTTCGTCAACCGTCGATAAATGGACATATATAAGGATTAACAGATGCAAAGTATACAAGGTTAAAAGTCTCAGATTCAGACTTTACTTGGGGTCAGACGAGGAACCTTTTTTCCATCACGTTACATTTCCGCTTCAGTGTATCTGACCCATCCCGCTTGAGCTTGAGCTTGGCTTCACTATCTAAATTTACGGTTGTCTCTGGCCTCCCAGTGACTAAATTCACCCGAAAAACAAAATATTAAAGTGACGGGCCTCTATTTAAAGAGGGAGCTGTTTACAAAAGACTTACTGCTAGCTACTGTGGCTAACCAAGTAGCATTAGCCGGATGTGAACTAGTACATTCGATTTTGGCATTTATGGGATTGTTTAACCGCGGCGCGGTCTAAACATGTATTTTTAACAACGTATATACAATAAAAATATTCCTTTCTAAATACCAATCTGAATCTCGTTTCCTTAATTTTTAAGCGACATACCGGCAGGGCTACTGGAGGCATTCAGGCTCGGGTTAACGGAAACCAGTGCGACTTACAGGACCGTTAGCCAGACGGCTAACACAAAGCTAAATGTCGGCTAAAAAGTGGTGCCGAAAACAGGTACAGGCATGAGCATGTTGCTCCAAAATAAGCGACAGCACTTCGTTGTAAAGACTATCCTTGTATATATCACAGGCTTACCTAACGAGTGTTTATAATTTATCCAGTTGATTTTCAAGTGGTGCTTTGTTGGCCTCCGTCGCTCCTCCCTGACTGCGCTGGACAGACTGGAGGATTAGCAGGAGGGAAGTGAGGGGGTGGGGAGGGGTTAACCAAACTTGTTATTAGAATTATTATTATAACACTACAGAACAAGCAAACACTTTCCGAGTATTGACTATTACTATTAAATCAAGAATGAACAACTCTTTTAATACATGCATGTTTGTAAAACTGTCACCTGAGGAGGAAACATGCTGCAAAACAGCTTGTTCCTCAGACTGCCAGATGAAGACACTTTAAATTCAATATTTAATTTGGGAACCATTTAATACATTTAAAATCAAACCTCAAATCTAGAAATGCAGAAAGATAAAAAGTAATTGCCAAAAACCTCCTGAAGAAGAAAAATAAGATGACATGATGGCACAATAAGAACAAAAAAAGATGTTTGAGAAGACATTTGGAGATGTAAATATAAGGGTTCCTATATTAGGCTCCTATATATTAGGAGTTGCATGATTAATAGGAGATCAGACATGATAAGTGAACAAACAGATGTGTAATCCTCTTGCTACAGCGTTCATGGGGTGACCCTGAGCCACACCAACAGATATCCTCATATGTGAAACGGGTAGTCCTGCAGGTAACGCAGCAGAGGCTTTGGGAGCGGCAGCTGGTCGGGGCAGCTGGCGTGCCTGTTGATGGTGAGGCGCGTCAGGTGCCTTAAGGAAGGGAAAGCCCCTGGTTTGTGTAGGGGGTACATCAGCTTCAGGGGCACGTTGCTGCCCTGAGCTGCATCCTGAGCCGGGTCAGGCTTCACCTTTGGGAACACGGCGCTGGGTGTCTGGCTCTGCGGCACGTGGCCCGTGCTCATGTAGGACTGCACCAGGCTGAGGACGTCCGGGAAGGACTGCATGCATGGCTGCACAGCAGCAATGGAGTCCATCCAGAAGGAGCCCCTGCTGTATTTGATACGCACGCTGGTGGGTCCGCAGCAGGTCTTCACCGACAGGGTCAGCATGTGTTTGGGATGACTGCTGTCCCTCATCAGGAACGTCCCCTCACATTTTTTCATCAGAGCTTCCTGAGCTTCACTCACAGAGGTGGGACCCCAATACCAGCCTGCAAACAGGCAGACATGTGGATGTCAGTATGAGATACTGACATTTAATTTTCTTCAGTTAGCCCATAGAGAAGCTTGATGCTGATACCAGAGCTTTCCAGGTACTGGAAGGTGGTGGTGATACTGCGGTAGTCCTCTGATGGGCCCCAGGCTGGTGGCGGGGCATCAGGGCAGCACCTTCTGTCCTCCTTGTGATGGAACAGTGACATCGCCCGGGCAACCACAGCTGATATTAAGATTCTATTAATTGCTGATTTTTTTAACAAAAAAAATTTTGGTCATAAGAAAGCCAATCAGATCAGATCTACACCATAAAAAGATGACAACTATGACTTATTTTTGGTAACAATACTATGGGTTAAAAAAAAAGAAAAAAAAAGGATCATTTAAATGGATAAAATAAATTTTCAATACCAAGTCAGTAATCTGCCTTCAACCTCAACTTTCCACTAACTGGGAAAAGAATAAATAAAATTTAAAAATATTCCACAAACAAGCCAAATTAAAGTCCGGCATGAAACGTGATCCAAGATAAATTCCTGAAATTCCAAATGTTTAGTCAAGTCAAATGAAATGGGAAAACGTGTGAAATAAAAATAACAGCGGATCTGAGGATTAAATCGGGGATTCTTACCTTAAATTGGTGAAAATCATAGAGGTCCCGATCTTAAATGAAGAGCCTGGTAATGATCCAGCGCTCTATCACTCTTGAAAATCACGAGTGATGCTGGAAAAAGGAAATCTGCTGAACATCATCAGCGTAAGATCTTTTCTGCGGTTTAACTGCAACACACAAAACAACTCCGTTCACTTTGAACCGGGGCCGATTCCACGAACCTCCTTCCAAGAAAGATTTTGTGTTTCAGCGCTCAGAGGGACGAATAACTGTCGTTGAAGGTATAACACAAACCACTTCCTGTTAGAGTTTCAAAATAATATGTTGTGCTTTGACAACAATGAAAACGACTCCTTGATAATGGTTTTTAATTCGATCAATGAATGAATTAATATGAACAATGTTGTTGATATTTTATTTTTTACTAATATTCAATTAATTCATTCATAATTAATATATTCGTTTAACATAATTATTTTTAATGCGAGCGTTATCTTTTATGTTATTGGTAAATGGTGGTACTTCTGGTAATATTTGCATGAACGTTGATTAACTTGACACTCGCTGTTTAATGGCTTATTTCATGCACTTACACTGGTAGTGAGTATACTATTTTGGGAGTGTGTCATTTTTGTTGCAATAATATATCAAGACTCGTTTTCCTCGAAATCCCCCCAAAATATCAAAGCAATGTGTTGTATCCCAAGGTGATTTGTCTTTCTGTAATTTGGGCTGCAAATCACATGAAGTTTCAAGGTTACCGACTATCAATGAAATCAGATGCAGAAGATGCAATTTAGCTCGGAATTATATTCCAGAAGAAAAAAATGATTCCAATGAAGCAGAAAGGCAGTTTCCTAGCAGAGGCTTTCCTGGAAAACACAAACAACACTGACCTTTACGGCCTACGTGGCACACGAATGCTTGCACACATTCAAAAGAAATGCATGTACAAATGCTCAAAAAATAAGAAATCCTTAATGCACTGCTTTGTAACCACACATTTAAGAGGTGGGCTTTCACTTCAATTTACTCAGAGGGCTAAAGAAGGCAAAGACAACTGTAAAGAACCATGGCAACAGCTTTGGCCTCTAACTGGGATATTCAGAATATAGGGTAATCCCTGCTTAAGCATTAAATTTTATAACTATTTCCACTGACTATGAAGAGCCGATTCAATGTTAGAGGTATAAAAATAAACAAGTATAGTTCTCGGAATTAGACAACACACAAGGGAAGGAAGATCTGGTCAATACTGTGCTCCTCAACTTGGACCTTGGCAAATGGAATACAGTATAAACTGTAAGGAGAACTAATTATAAAAGCATTTAAAACCCTTTAAATAGCCTGTTTTCAGCTCAGAGTTCAAAAATGACTCCATATTTCATCAGCCACGTGTTTGGTAAAGGATATTTATTATAAGTGAAACTGCGTTTAGCAGCACATGGTTTTTAAAACCCTACAGTGTCATCGGGTTCAGCAGTGCCAACATTGTCCTTCTCCGCTGGCCCCCAGCACTGAAAACACTGACACTTTGTTTTCAGGAAAAAACAAATTGATAGTAAATCTGTGTCCATATTCTATTTATCAGATTTCAGTCATTTCATAGACGGAAACCAAAAAACTCTGCTGTGTCCTGGCCTCCAGCTGTGTAAAATCTATCTCTGCAAGTAAAAACATAAACAACAAGAAGGGGAAAAAAATCAACTAATGAATCTGTTCATATGTGTCATGATTCTATTTTCTTTTTCTGATGTGCATCCCGGTGCGTGGCGCCTAACTCTCCTCTCCATTCTCTCCAGCCCCCTTGATGATGCGTTTGTTGCCCCTCTTCCCTCCTGGTCCGCGGGGCTTGGAGAAGGCCTGCTTTAGGGTGTGCTCCATTGGGTGAACCTCCTCATACAGGAATTCCTCTGTCAGGCCGTCGCCACTGTCTATCTCCATCTGTGCACAGGACATCATGTCAACAGACTGCAGAGCTGAACCAGTTAGGGCAATGAAGGATGACCTGATCTTGCATGTGGACCTTTTTGGTGACCTCCAGCTGGTAGTCTCGCTCCACCTCATCCAGTAACCTGTTCTTGCAGCTGCTGTACAGCATCCGCTCCTTGATGCTGCAGGTGTAACCAGGCATCGAATATATGAACACTGGAAAAAAAACAAAATAAAAACAGATTTCCCCATATAAAAACAGCTAAAATCTCACAGTACCAGAACCAATTCATTCAAAACTACAAAAACGAAGACACAAAACGACACACACTCGCAACTGTTACGCAGAAAATTGGCCAACATCCTGTATGTTGCTGTTCCTGTATGAAACAGTGAGAGGGGAAGTGTGTGAAAACTAGATTTAAAATTATAGGCAATTAACTGAAAAATGGTAAAACACTCTACATAAATAAAGCTGCTACTATGAGGTCATTGTTGGCAAAACTTGATTTACAAGGTTGTGATGTTATAAAATCCAAAATATAGTGCTAAAGGGTTAAAATAAGCAAATGGCACGCTTCAGTCACAAAGAAAAATTATTTGCAGTTTGCAGCAGAACTAAAGCAGGAATGTCAACAATCGCCACAGAGATCCTAAATCTGTTTGAAATAAGTGACTTGCTCAGAAACAGAGACCCCAAGAGTCAATAAACTGAAAGCAACAGCGCACAGTCGGACTTATTGAATTATTCCAGATACGTGCAGCACCACGACAGTGAGCCGGTGCACTGACCCAGCGCCTCCTGTAGCTGGCCCTGGTAGGAATGTTTGAAGATGAAGAAGTGGTATCTGGGAGAGTCTTTTGGAATCCTACAGGGAAGCTCCTGCGTCTCTGTAGGTTTGGTGTGAACCAGCTCAATGGTCTCTTTCTCTACATCCAGCTTCTGTAGCATAACACAAATGGGCTTTGTTTGCATCAAGTCATGCACAGCCATTTTCACTCAAAAGCCCTCCCTGGTTTTTCCCCATGATTTATTTTGGTGTTATTATTTATGGGATACACGTTCACTTGTGCAATAGGGATTTCTGACCAGCTGTATGTAATTGATGCGTCTCTGCTTGAGCTGCTGCAGGGCTCGTTTGGCCTCTTCTTGCAGGGGGAATGCAAGACCTTGGAGAGTCTGTGCACGCTTGTCCAAGCCAAACTCCATGGGGACCTGCGAGACAGGAAGATCAAACCAATGGCAAAACCAAGAAAGGCTGACACGCAAAAAACCAAAATGGCAAAAAAAATCCGACGGTCCCAAACCCGCGCTCGTGCCGTCGGAGTCCCGATTCGTCGACGTTCCTCCTGAGAACACGACAGAAAGGTTCAGAAAGTGTCTCCAACAAACAGAACACACAGCTGAATCAGCATTAACAATAAAAGGGGCATACCCGCGCAACTTTATCCTGCAGACACCAAAGGAGGAAACACACATCAGCTGAGCAGTGTCACACACTCAGACCACAGCGTTCAGCCATCAGACATAAAGCCGCTGCGTGGACTCAGCTTTACCTCTGTTACTTTTATCTGTTGCAGGTCCTGCTCGACCGCTGAGAGCGGAGGCGGGGAGGAGCAGGACGACGTGTGTCGCAGGTATCCCTGAAAGCAAAGGTCGTCCTGCACAGAGGCGCACAGAGAGGAAGCCATCTGGTCACCCTGGTTGGACATCTGCTAATCAGGGAGGTTTCATGGCAAAGGTTTTAACCAACCTCCACAGTTCCAAAGATTTCATCTCTAATATGACCTCCTCCAAACTCTTTCTTCAGGGTGGCGCGAGTGGCTGCGTACACCATTTTCTGCCTCACCTAAAAGTGTTGGAGAACACACAGGCAGATGGATTCAGACCCCTGCTGCACACGCATGCAGGAAACAAGATAAAACATACAACTACACTTACAGGTGACTGCTCAGGTGACCAGGCGAGGAAGATCCACTCGTATCCCTGAGCGTTTTTGGAGTCCAGGCGGTAGAGGATGTAGCAGGGTTCCTGAGGCGTGAGCAGAGGAAGCAGGAATGGATCGTAATCTTTGTCCCAGCTCTGCTCTGGTTCTCTGTACCAGTCCAGCACCAGCTCCTCTGCAGAGAGAAACACACAGACTCACAGACACGACTCTGGCCAGCATTGCAGAACACACCCCATTAAAGCCATGTTCGACCTTCCTTTACCGTTCCTGATGACGATCTTCACTATCCTGATGTCACCTCCCCTCGTCCGGGCCAGGAAGTCTTTGAGTTCAGGTGTTGCTGGAGGAACCAGATATGAAGCAGAAAAGTCAAAACTGAGGATGAGGAAGTGGAGAAGATGCCAGGGTTGACTCTAAGAACCTGAGCCTCCACTTCAGGGAGACAATTTGATCCACTGCCAGATCACGACACTGTCACCCACAGCCCTTCAGCCTAGGGGGTGCGTGTGTGTGTGTGTGTGTGTGTGTGTGGGGGGGGGGGCTGGCAGAAAGAACAACCTCATCCTACAGCAGCGTTCAAGCCCAATTAATGCCATTTTGCCCTGAAAACCTGATTCAGGTAATTGCTGCAGTCTATCCTTTGCCGTCACCACGGTTACCAAACAGAGCAGACTCATGAATGTTGTACGACCAGGTGAGAAAGGTGAGAGAGGTGCTCTTCTGCCAACCCGTACACCTAAATTTGCTGACTACAATAACACAAAGTATTCAAATTAGCCATATAGATGCTCAATATCAACATTAATCATGTGACAGCACAAAAGCAGAGTTTTAATTTATGAAACAGTTGTGAGCGCTGTCAGATTGTGATGAATTATGACTCACGGAAAGACTCACAGGCTTTAAAGGAAACATGATATCAACCTTTAGGTCTGAATTATGAGGTCAATCAGTTTAACATCGCTCTTCAACGAAGATCTTACCATTTATTCCAGTTTGGTGTGACATCTTTTGGCAGACACGTTGCTCCTCTCATGCAAGAAGGTCCAGGTGTGAGTCTCCGAGTCCTCGTTCCTTCAAGCTCAGCAGGGAGGCGGCCTCTACACTGATGGACCCACACGCACAGGTGACACAACCGCCTTGAGGGGGACTCAGGAGGATCCTAACACTTGAAACACAATCTGCGGAACTGCGGCCGATGAGTAATAACTTGCCTGACAGGGGATACGCCACCCCGAACGCTGATCTCTTTACATATCGATGACCGCAACATTTAAAGGGTGTCACTGGAGGGGCGGGGAGGGCAGGGAGGGCAGGGTGAGGGTGGGCATCTCCCTGGTTTTATACTGTCCCTGCAAGTGTGCAAGAAGGAAACCAGTGCAGGACACCAGCAGACAAACGCTGTGCTCTGATACTGTCTGTGGCTTTTTTTTTTGTTGGTTGTCAAAATGGCTGAACAGACGAGGCTCAAATTCCAGCCGCAGAAATGTGACACTGAGTGGGAATCCTTATTTCAACGCCACTTTTCTGCGTTTTACAGTCGGGTGGGCACGGCTGCATTAAAGCTTTATATCTCCAAAGTGTCGTAAAGAGGGGCAGTTTTTCCTGTATGATGACGCCAAGTGACCCCACCACAAAAATGACATCAGCTGTGGGGTGGGGGATAATGGGGGTGGGGGGTCCGTGTCTTCATCCGTATTTCCTCGAACACTCGGCTGGAGGTACTGTAGGTGACAGGAAGATGAGTGTGCACCTGTGAGGTTACCCGTGATGGCGTCATTCATTATTCACTTGGCGGTGTGTACACAGTCCAGGCGTCTATACATTATTCAATACACCCCTGCCCCCCACTGCCCCTCCCCACATGACAAATTTCATACAGATTAACTAAATAAAAACACTCTTCAATCATTTGTGTTCATTTGAAGAAAATTTGTGTTTTTAATGTTTTCCTGCTGCCTGATGAGTCTGACAGACAATGGTCAAACTCTGGCTCATATTTTTGTTTGTCTTTCATTAGTTTAAACAATGTAGTTCTAAAAAATGTTATTGTAGGTAAAAAGTTAAGTCTTTTTGAGTCCCCCTGAGCTTTAATTGCCCTGAAAACTGAAACTTTTGCAATGATCTTGGGATTTATTTGTTCAATGATACAACACAACTGTAAAAAAATGTGAAAAACTGCATATTTTAACTGTCATATCAAACATTTATTAAAACATACTGACATAAAAAGACACATTCTCATAAACTATAAATGAGATGTGAAATAAGAACCAAACACAACAAATTATGCAAAAATACCCTTCACAGAATAATTACATGAACTGTTTAAATATGTATAAAATAGTGAATATAAAATACTTTATCTTAGAGTATGAGCACCACAATTAAGCTGTGACCTGAAAGACTTTAGCACCAGCGCATTTCAGAACAGAAGGTCGCACCTACGAGTCATCAACAAAGGGCAGCCAAAAGGTCTGTTTGAAAAAGAAAAGATGATAAATGAGCATCAGGTCATATATGTTAGCCAAGCAGGTGTAAATGAAATGCAGATGATGTCTGAGCTCACCGTGGAGGTACAAGCACTGGCAAAGGTCATGTATCTGGGGTTAAACTGAAGGCTGCTGATGGGACCTGGATGTTTCCCGTCCAGCACAGCCACCTTCATCCCACTCTCAGTGCTCCAGACATGGACCCTCCCATCCTCTGAGCCTGCACAACAAGACTTTTTCTAATACACATCTTAAAGAAATGAAAAAAAACATGAAACCTGAGTAATCGTGCTCACCGATCATGACAAACTGCGAGTCGGGAGTGAAGCACGCCTCCAGGGACAAGCCTTTACTATTGTTATAGCCCTTCAATTTGGTTAAGACACACAAAAAAACCTCATTAGAAATCGATTACTGAACATTTATAATTCAGTCTGAAAGTCTCTTACGGAAAAAGTGTGAAGAATGGCACCACTGAAAGCATTCAGAACCCGAATCATCCCTCCGTTGGTGGAAATGAGAATCTGTTTCCCGTCGTTACTGAATGCGATTCTGGTCCAGTCACAAACACGAGTGAACTTTGTCTCAAAGTGGGCAAATGGACCCTTTTACAAAAAGGTCAATAACATCAATTAAATCGTTAAAGTTATGTTATGGTGAATACAATATGCTGATTTGCCTTTTACCTTATCATAAGCACGAAGGTCGTACAGCTCGACAGATTTTGAATCCACGCTGGCAGCAAATATCAGCCCTTCAGGGTCAAAGGAGCAGATGGGTTTTCCCAGAGTGCAGGTCAAACCCTGAAACAGACAGGTGGTAGCTGCTGTTACCTCAACATCTAAAAAAGAACCCCAATGTCATGTACTAAATAGTGCAGAGTTAGCAGAATTTTCACACTTGAGTAACTACTGACAGGAAAGGCTGTCATTTTACTGTGTGTTTGCATAATTCTTACTTGGCAGTTTGGAGAGCGCAAGTCCCAGAACCGGATGGTCATATCTAATGAGCTTGATAAAAATGTCCCATCTACTGGTGACATGGAGAGCGCAGTCACACTAAAGGGACAACACACAAAATAAAAAATAGTAAATTATCTATTATTAAATTGCACAAATGAGACATTGTCTCAATGTGCCAATTTCTCAGGATCAGCAGCTTAGAGATATTTTGTCTAAAATATTTTGGCATCGGTGGATTTTGTCCAGCGATGAATTTGAAGAACACATAATGTTCTAGCAAATGTGAACAGTCAGCTGTGACTCACCTTGCAGTGTGACCAGGGAAATACCTGATGTACTTATTGTCAGTGAGCGACAAATATCGTATGGTATCTACAAAACACAATCACACTGGTTTAACTGGGACTATCATGTCGTTGATTGTGGAGGAGCTCTTAGTGCTGATTACCATCCAGTTTGTTGGAGCTGTAGACAACTGTTTCACGGTCTCCATGAGGATAACGAATAAGATCTACTCCATACTTCTTGCTGAAAAGGGTCCCTGCAGGCCTGAAAAAGAAATATTTATAACCCTTTTTTAAAAATTATTATTACTACAGAACATGTGTATATTTAAAGGTGTGTGGGAAAAAGAGTTGAATCAATTCATAAATGAATTGCACTGGATTCATTGAGCTGATTGTTATCACCGACCACTTACTTTCCTTCCAGAAGGTCATACAACACAATACAGTCGTCGTCACTGCTTGTTACTGCGTTTTCGCCATTCTGGCTAAGGTCTAGACAGTTGATTTTTTGAGAATTTTTACGATATGTTCTAGCAACCCTGAAACTCCGTAAAACGCTGTCAGTGAGCTTCATGTCTGCAACGATGTTCATGCAAAATTTCTGATTTGAATGCTCATTTGGATGAACAATGAATGACTATCATAATTTAAACGACCAATGTATTTATACTCATAGTCTTTAAAACAGTAGACGCAATAAAAGTGGAGCATTTACAATATTCTGTAAAATGACAAAACAGTAATACCGACGAACACAGCAAACTACTCGCTTTATCTACCATCACCTACTAAATTGGCGGCGCTCTCCAGGATTATCGTTGCATATATTGGTTTGTACTAACCGCGCGCTCTCGGAGAAGGAAACGAACATACCTGTATTTCAGAAAACGGATATTACGACAACATATCGCCAGAACTGGTTTGGACATTGTCGCGAGAAAGAAATTTTCGCGTTTAAGGTGGTTCAAACAGAAAAAAAGAGTTAATGTCACGTTTCGTGTTAATGCTCATACAACTAGGTGTCAGATTTCCCAAAATATATTTTTCATCATCAAAGTATTTTTCATTTTAAACATACGATCTGATAGGTACCTTTATTTTGAAAGTTGTGTCCCTGGATGTAGTTCCGGGGTGAACATGCCTACTCTCAGAGTGAATGTCAACATGTGTAAACTACAACATCCAATGCAAAAATGAACGCTTCTAAAAGAACTGTGTGTATTGCTAACGACTGGAGACACAGTCTGACCACCGTCTTCTCTCGGACAACACCAGGAAAATGTCGTCAGTTTTCGTGGGCACACTCGTCCCAAAAACGAAGCCGGACCACCGACGCCAAACATGATCCAGCCACCGATGAGGCAGAAAAACCCCGGTTGAGCGCAATGGACCTGGCCCGAAGGATACGAGAGAAGGCGCAGGCACAGACGACGCAACCTCCTTTATCCACCCAGCAGAAGAGGGTCAAGGATCTCAAACGATTTAGTACACAGCTTCAAAACGTCCATCCCAACGTGCTAGCCAAGCACCTCCACAGAAGCTTGTTGTACCAGGATAACGACGTCGTTGTCATCAACAAACCTTATGGTGTTCCTGTCCGAGGTACACAATCTATACGTTATCTACAGATGAACATCCAATTAGCTACTTCTGCCATCGTGTGAATGCTCTAGAAACATTACAATATATTTATCAATATATGTGTCAATGTTACACTTAAAAGATCATACTAAATGTCCCGGAGTACTTTCCTGAATATTTGTACATTTGTCGTCTTTCAGATGACACTGGGGACACATCTATCTGCTCTGTGCTTCCTGTTCTCTCCAAAATGATGACTGGGAATAATATCAAGTCTGATTTTCAACTACTGCCCTGCCTGGGACTGGAGAAGGAGGCATCAGGTGCTCTCCTGCTGGCCAAGAGGGCAGAAGTAGCAGAAAACATACTTAACTTTCAAAGAAATAACGAAGTACAGATGACATACTGGTATGGTATAAATGAAAATAGGGCACTGTGACTCCTTCATCTCATGTAATAGTAATAATAATAATAAAAACAGTGAATAAATAATCATACCATATGATGTCTTGCTCAGGGTCATCACTGTTGGCGTACCCGTCCCATCTGAGGGGATTATTGACATTCCCATCATAGAAAGAGAGGTCACTGGCCCTCAGCCGCACTATAAGGTCTAACTCTTTTACTGTGGTTTTCCATGTTGAGGTCCATAAAATTATTTATTTTGTGCCTGTAATTCTCAATATATTTCAGTTAAATTGGTTAGGTTAATTGACCATGCTATTATTGTAGGACTGTTCAAATCAATTTGTCCTTTCATAATCTTTAGGTATTTTAATTTCAGATGGCTCTAAGTCCTCTTTTCAAAATGAATGACACCGGTGACGGTTTGACCAAAGTCCGAGCCCATCGGCAGGCACATTCTGCAGTCACCAAGTACAAAGTTTTGGACAGCAGCTGTGGTTGCGGTCTTGTCGAGCTTCAGCCTTTGACCGGTAAGTTTCATCCTCTTCGGGATGCTTTCAACAAGGAAAACAGTACATTTGTTTTCTTTTCAAGCACAGCTGCATCATTTGTTTGTCCATCGTGTTTATAGGAGCGAAGCACCAAATGAGGGTTCATATGGCGTTTGGGCTGACGTGCCCCATTCTGGGTGACCACAAATACTCCCATTGGAACAAACTGGCACCCCAGGTCATACACGGCACCGTAATAGCAATATTAAGCAATATTAAGGGGTTTTAATGTCTACTATAATAAAAGTATAGTTTTAGTGTTTGAGCTGAAACTGCATGACGGTAAAATGTTTATAGATCACAAATCAAAGTATACCTGTGTATTTTCTTCTCAGCTTCATATTTTATTCATCTAATTTTGTAATTCCTAGTTTTAGAGCTATTTCTGAAGATTTTGCTCTTCCAATTCATTTGTTAGTATTAGGACAGTTAAAAAAAAAACCCAAAACATTCCCTTTCCAGAAATCACAACCTGGTTCCTGGAGATAATCCAGACCTTATAGAATTACTTGGTTAGCTAGTGTCTGTTGGATGTGAGAATCTTCATACCAGGAAAACAAAGAAAAGTTCCTTCATGAAATCTCAGCATTTCCAATCTGTGGATGATCAGGAGTAACCAGGTCATGCTTTCCAAACCTATCTCCTGCAGTGTGTATTTTAGTGACGATGCATTCTTGATTCTGATGCACAGAAATTACCGGAACGCGTGCTGAAAAAGCTCGGACTGGAGCCGAGCAAGAGCCGCCATCTACCGCTTCATCTGCTCGCACGGCGGCTGACGCTGCCGGGACTCCACCGGGCCCGGATCAGCGTTTCGTGTCCAGCGCCCAAATACTTCACACAAGCATCCGATCTGCTGCAGGTGATGCTGCCTTTTAAGGACCAGCAGGACTAAACGCGCGTTTGCTTTGTTGTCAGCCTGTAAAGGGACGCTTGTGTTGGACAATGTCGTGTATGATGTCAATTAAACGCGAAATCAAAACAAGCAATGTACAATGCAGTCAGACACAAAGAGATGATTTAGAAAGTACAGTCCTACATGGCACAGTCCTTATTTTAGTAATAAATGAAGCAGAATTGCAGCACAACTTGTTCCCCCGGTCTAGTTAATCTGTGTGTGCACATCATTGTGTCAGGCACCTCGAGGTCCTGAACACACACACACACACACGCACACGCACGCGCGCACACGCACACACACACACGCATACACACGCACACCTCTGATCTAAACACTTTTCAGTACACAAAGACGTCTTCAGCATACATCCCGATTAAAAATACTACAGGGTTATGATGGCAATCATCCTACGACCTTGCCCATCGACCTGAGAAAAATGACTGCAATATAGCACTTGGTTTTGCGGATACAGAAAGGTTTGTTCCCCTGGTGACCCACAAGTGTAAAGTATGACAGTTTAAAAAAAAAAAAAACAGGCACAAGTTCTTCAGCTTTGAACATATTAATACACAGGTGATGATGAAGCCTATACACAAAGAAGTAGCTGCGGAGCATAATCCCTGTAGAACACAAATAAGATGTGGTTAAAGGTCTTTCAGGTTAAAGTGGGGGTGGGTTAAATATTCTCATATTTAGAACTTCCTGACAAACATTTACCACCTCTGGTGAGCTGAGTACAGCAGCAGCCCATCAGCAGCGAGCCGGAAAGCCCACACTCGTGGTTTCAGGGCTGCAGAAGCAAAGGTCGGGAGAAAGAACATCTCATTGCACGGAGAGGGGGAAAAAAAGCCGAGAGAAAATATTGTCATGTACTCGGTGAGAGATAATGACGGTTGTGTTATGGAATTCCATATTTGTTTTGAGATGCTGAGGCAGTATGGATACTGCATAGTCTTAAAGTAAACGTGTCAGGAGTCCAGCCAGGCAGCTCTAGTTCACCGGACCAGAGTGGATGATCTCCTGGATCTCACGCACCACCATGATGCGGGAGAGCATCTGCTCCACCTGCTGGCTTGTGAGAGGCTGAGACGAGTACCACATTGGGCTGTTGGGCGCCACCACGGTCTCTGGCATCATGTAGTAGGCATCGTTGCGTCCCTTGATGCTTTGAGGGCTGGAGAAAGAAAAGAAAAGTTAATATGTAGAGAAGTTCCTGGCTGGTGTATAAAAAACCCTCAGTTCTTAGACGAGCTCAGGTGACTTCACTTTTGTACGGTGAGGAAATTCCGACATCCACGTGAACAGACGCGGTAGAGCGTTACTTACCATTTAAAGAGATAATAGTCATAAAGTTTGATTGGGCAGCGAAGTGGATTTTCCAGATCTTCTGTCTGCTCATCATACATGTCATCCGCTCCTGAAACAGACCTGACAGTCAGCGAAGGCTAAACCTGTGATAAAAGAGACTCGCTCCACCAGAGATGCGCTGTCACCTTTCTGTCCTGCGCCGTGTTGACCTTTGAGCAGGCGGATGCTGGTTGTTTTGTCCTTGGCATTAGTGGGGTTCTTCCTTGTGTGTCTCAGGACTTTGGTGAAAGCTACTTTCAGGTGCTGCTCAGGAGTCGTCAACCGGAAATATCTGTGACAGAGACGTGTGTTTTTAAAAACGTGTGTAGCTTAAAACCTCTCTCGAGCAGTTTCGGGTCGATCGACGCAGGTGTTCCTCACTTTGTGTTGAAGTACATGAGAGTGGTGAGCAACGTGGCTGGAGAGTGAGCGCCCAGCTGTTTACACTCCCACAGCATCTCCTCCGTCACGTGACTGGGAAGTATGTGCCCTGAGACCAAAACACACAAGTTCATTCTGTCTGGACTGAACTGAGTAGCCCAAAGCAAATGCTGATGTTTCTCCTACCCATTTGGCTGACCCCAGACTTCCATCCATCCAGAATCTTGTGTAAAGACTCACAGAACCGAACGTAATAAGGATCAGAGAAAATATCGTCCACGCGTCCATTTTCACTGAGATACTACAGCCAGAAATACTCAGGTTAACTCTTAGATGGTGTGTTGAATGATGCAGGGTTATCAGTGGGCTACTAACCTTTTGTATGCACAAGAAAACATAATAGAGAACATCTGAGGAAAAGGGCTGCTCATCTAACCCCCGCGCCTCCTGCGTCATCAGGGAGAGGCCCAGGTTCAGCTCAGCCACGGCGCTGGACACCAGGTCTTCTTGAAAACGCAGGGGCTGACGGCCTGCACGCATTGAGAGGGGTGAGAATTTAGACTGGGACCGGCCATTAGCTGAGCTGTGTGTGAGAATGACTATGTTGACTGACGTCCGATCGGTGCCAGCTTTGCTTTCCCCAGTCCTTCCAGCTCCTCATTTTTCCTCCTGGCCCACAGGCACCAGACCTCCAGGCCTTCCTCTGGCTTCAGGCAGTCAGGAACCAGGATTTCTGCAGGTGGTTCAGCTTGAGCCTTCGCCTCTATGTGGCCCTGTCCAGGAATGAGTAAAAGTTGAAAATAAGTATTAAAATAAAAACACATTTTATTTTTTGTTTCACTAAACTTTTATCTAGATCTATAGATCTAGGCTCTGAGTGGAAAATATTCACACCTGCAAGTGGAGTTGCTGCTCCTGTTCCTCCTCGACCAGGGCTTGCTGCTGATTGGGGTCCCATATGTGCACAGATTGCGGAGTGTTGTAGGTCCCTCCGACAGTCTGCACTGCCACTGGGATGTGAATGTTCCCGTTCATGAACTGTGCTGGGAACAGTGTCTGAACGATCTCTTCCTGCGAGCCCGCCGACCCAGACTGGTCTTCAGACCTTGAAGAGGAGCAGGGAGATATTTTGTCCTTGCCGTTGGTGGTGGTAACTTGCACCGTACTGTAGGTCTCCTGTGGTATAGTGATGTGAGTTACGCCCTGCTGCTGTGGCGTGGAGTACACGGGGATGGTCCACGTCTCGCCGCTGGGACCTGTGATCGTCCCTGTAGTGCTGTACAATTGAGTGCTGTCCACGGTGAGCAAGTCTGGCTGTAGGGACACATAGCTCTGCTGCTGGCCTTGGGGAATGGCTAGAACCGTGGCCACCTGCTGGCCCTGTTGAATGGCATAGGACACTGCCAGTGGAACATCTACTTTGCGTTTCTTGGCAGGCTGGAGAACAGTGGATACGGTGGCAGATCTCCTGTCTGCCTCCCCAAGACAGTCTTGCTGCTGTGAAGGAGACGCGGCCTCGATGGTTTGGATTTGGATCTGCTGTCCCCCCGGTAACTGGATCTGCTGTCCGCCCAGCAGCTGAATTTGCTGGCCCCCTGGCAGCTGAATATGCTGCGATCCTTGTAACTGGATTTGTTGGCCATTTGTCAGCTGGATTTGTTGACCGCCAGCTACAGCAGCAACCAACTGCGCCTGGATCTGTGGGGTACGAGAGCGACAGTCACGAACCAGCCAGTGTCACGCAGGTGTGGTGGATGAGCTGAGCCCTGTCCTGTACCTGCTGCTGCTGCTCCTCGGTGAGCTCTCCCTGCTGGACAAACTGGACCGTTGAAATGCCCTGCAAGTCCTGCTGGGAACTCGAGGCTACCTGAAGAACCTGCGCACCTGCTTGACTTTGGTTCTCAATCTGAACCTCAAATTGAAAAAGAGAATGCAAATTTAACGCAGAGTCAAAGTCTCAGTGTCATAATTTTTCTTATATTATTGAAACTGAAATCCACAAAACAGAAAATGTTTCTTACAGAATTTATTAAAATTTGTCTTTCATCAATCATTAGTTTTTCTTTTTTGTGGTGTGAAATTCTACAACAACCTAACTGACTAACCTGCACTTGAAGCTGCTGGTCGGCTTCTTGCTGCGCAGACAGATGAGTTGAAATGTCCGTCGAGGTCACCTGTACCTGCGATTAAACACAAGTTGCAGCAGATTATCCAACAGTGGAAAATACCGGTAAAGTTATTTGACATAAAACATGGTAAGACTTCACTTACTGGACAAGCCAACTCCAGGAGGGAGCCAGCCACCTCAGTGCTGTCAGTGTAGATGCAGTTTGCACCTTGCTGCTGGTACACCATGGATGCACTGGTAGAGGTGGCGGTGACCGCCACTTCCTGCTGACTGAACTCCTGCAGCACCTCTGGGCCTTTGGCCAGGGACTCCAGGAACTCCTTCATCTTGTGCTGAGGTACTGTGCGAGCCTTTTGCCGCACATACTCATCAAAAGACACCACCCCACTCTCTTGGTCATTCATTTTTATGTGACCTAAAGAACAAAAAAAAGGGGTTAAAATGGTGGAAATAACAGAGGCCTACATTTCGAGTATTTTTGCATAGATTACATATTGCAGGTGAGCAGATTATGCATCTGCAATTGTACTAAGGCTCCATAACATCTGATCCCTTCCTAGGAAATGATAAGTGCATTGAAATAATAGTGTTGAAAAACCAGGAGGTAAATCGGACTCATACAATAACCGGACATTTAAGCTTTTCATGTACTGTGAATTATTCTTCACGATCACAGCAGCTCTACATTTTAAAACCACTAGATTAATGCATATATGAATCTATCAAGGATATCGCCACCGATTTACAGTATTTGAGTTGTGTCTAGCGTCTACGTGGTTAGCAATTAGCTTTACCATGTTAGCAATATTTAATTTTGCCATAGCTCTTCTGTAGACTTAGCAATCGCCAACTGTAACAATTCCTGGCTTTAAAATCAGCTAGTAATCATGTCAGGTTTGGTATTTTGTTGCAAGGATAACGACAACCACAGCAACACTAAAGCTACTACAATAACACAGCGCTAGCTAATTGGTGTAGCAACGTTAGCTAGCTAGCTTAATGGTTCTGAATCCTGTCATGCTACCTTAAATAAAACGAAATCCTCTCCAGTCCGCCAAGGCACGTTGTTTAAAACTAAAAAACGCCGATAAACGTCTAAGAGCTACTACCAGCACGCAGGGTGCTCGACTACATACTGCATGTAGAAGCAGTGTAGTCCCGCAAACAATACTGTGATTAGTTGCAATAGAATTTTAACAGCGGCGACGAGCAGGCGAAGTCTGACGTGTGCCGTGTTCAGGTTGAGACCCGAGCAGGCTCCGGCGCAGAACAAGTTTCCAAGCTTCGGCGGAGCACCGTCTTGTCTATCCAATCGAATTTCACTCGACGGCAGCCGCTTACGCCAAATACACGCCTTTAGAAGGAAAACATGATAAGTGCTCATTCGGCGAAAAGGCGAATGACGGAAGTGGAGGCCCACGAAACAGCGCGACTCTGCTCAAACTGAAGGCTACGCAAAGCAAAGGCCTGCAGGGCTGAACTATGAACCAAACATCGTGATAAGTGACACGGAAAGGCTCCAGAAACACTGGATTAAACAAAACAGATCATGCACAACTGAGGGATATTGGGGACAAATTATCATATTCTTTATGTAATATCTATCTATCTATCTATCTATCTATCTATCTATCTATC
>BJFM01001739.1:225132-243320 GCA_016586285.1 Arothron firmamentum
CTGTCTGTCTGTCTGTCTGTCTATGCGTGTGTGAGTATTTTTACTTAATTGGCCTCATGATGCTCCCTCAGGGTAAACGTCTTTAAATACACACCAATGTACACAGCCCAGGTTACTACCATCTCAAACCCAAACACAAACACATGTAACGTGACCCAGACATTGAAATCAGTCTGGGAAAGTTCATTGATGTCACGCACGGATCCGAACGTGTGCGCCTTTAATAAAGTCTAACTTGTCCAGTCCGCCTTAAAGCGCCGGGCATGTGCCGCCAGGGCCTCCCCCTCTCCGCTCCACAACAAACTGCCCTCTCGCCTGTCTTAAGGTGGACCGACGGAGATGTGCTGCGCGCACGGGTGACGCCTCCCGCACGCCCGGTGGGAGAGGGTTAATTTTCCCACCGACTGCAGCCTCGGAGGAGCGTTGTTTGCTGGGTCGCGGTGTAAGTGCGCGTTAATTACCCCGCGTTCCAGACTAACTCTGCCCGCCTCATCAGCCGCGGGAGGAATCTCCACTTCTTGCGCCTGTGAGCCAGAGTAAGAATCTTACTGTAATCCTGTAGAGCCGGGATTTAACTTCACATCTGCTGTAGAAGGGATGCAGCCTGTAATTAACAGTGGCGTTTTATATTCTATTAAACATTCACACAAGTGCAAACAATAACTGAGGTCTTCTTTGAAAAAGATAACAGTTTTAGTCGCAGAAAACTGATGTTGAAATGCTTTTGCAACAGTTTCTGCAGCTGAATTTGAGGATGGAACGCTGCCAAGGAAGCAGCCGGTGCAGTAATGGGAATAAGACTCTAGCTGGCTGTCAGCATGTCGGTGAATCCGATGTATTCAACTGGCCCTGACCTCAAACTTCAGACTTTACACATTCCCGAACCGCAAAAGGAACCACGAGAAGATTTAAAGGTATCTAAGAACATTTTTCTTGGTTTTAGTGTCTTCTGTTTTGATTATAAGAGGTTTCACTTGTGTTTCAAAAGAAATTCTAGTATTTTAGTTTTCCCCAATCTTTCAACAAACATTGCACTTTACTGCAATATATTCTTTTGTATATTCTTATATGCAGATGAAATTCATGTCACTAAATAAATGTATTTTTCACAGCTTTTCAGTGGGATATTTTGTGAATACGGGAATTTCTAATCCTGCATTTGTCTCACAGTTGGATCAGATTCTTTTGTGTTTATTCTGTCTTTTTTTTAAAAATTTTTTTACACAAAACCATCCACAGATGTTGTAGTGAGAAAACTGGATTACGCAGAGGAATTAGGCCTTAAATGGATTTAAACACCAGATTAATTATCAGGGAATCTGTCTGACTCTTGGGCAGTGCTCTCTAAACTGCTCAACTTCATCACAGTTGTAGAAAGCGCGTCCTGCCCCTGCACTCCGTCCTGCTCCTAGATAGATCGTTTCTGAATTTTATAAATATCGAAAACCTCCTCCTCCTCCTCCTCCTCCTCCTCCTCCTCCTCCTTCCTCACTTTCCTTCTTGCTCTTCCACAGGTCTTTGGATTCCACGCTAACCTCCTGAAATGGGCTCTAAAATAGTTTCACCGCTGCTCTTCATCACGCTGATCTTGTGTGTTTCTTCACCTGGAAGTCTTCAGGATGGCTACAGCTCAGACCGTGTGGCTCGTAGCAGAGGCAGGAACGTCCACGGCGTGCACGGCGGTGGAGCGCTCCCTGGTTCAGAGAGCAGCAGCGACTCTCTGGAGGGCAGCGGACGAAGCCTGGACAGGACATTCGGGAGTGGGATAATAATTCCAAAGGGGCCACAGCCAAACCTGAGTAAGCACTGTGGACCACATTAAATACAAACATTATTTGTGTGTTGGAATTCTAAACTAGGTTATCAAAGTGATATAGTTGACATTAGCAGCAACACATTTTCTAGGTATTTCTGTGAAACATTTCCACATCTGCAGTTATACTTCCCTGTTTTCGCTCTTTCTCTGTTTGTCAGGTGCTCTCAGGGGTGTGGAAGGCCCTAAAATAACTGTCCAGGACAAAGTGTTCAGCTCTGTCACAAAGCAGAACCAGTCAAAACCCGGGAGTCCCTGTGTTTTCGGTCTTAGTTCTTGCAACGTTCTTCCCAACTTTAATGGCACCAATCTGGTCTGGGATGATATGAGGCGCACTCTAACCTTTGCCTGGGAGCTGCACGTTTTCGGATCGGCCAGTCTCTTCATACTGATGGCGGCCCTGGCAGCTGTGGGAATGGCTGGGGCGTGCGCGCTTCCTCAGCCTGTCTCCTACACCTTGAGCCTGGCTAACGGCCTCCTCTTCCTGAGCGGTTCTCTACGCGGTGCCCTCCTCCTGCTGGACCCTTACGGTACTCGTCAGGTGCTCTCTCGTGCTTCCGTGGTAGCTCTCCATAATCTCCCCCTGCAGCTGCTCCTGTGGGCCCAGGTTGCCCTGGCGCTGCTCACCCTCAGAAAGCTGAATTTACTCCTCTTCTCCCTGAAGCTGACGCGGCCGTGGTCGGTCGTTGGCCTGGCTTTATTTCACTGCACCAACTTACTTGCAGCCGACCTATTCTCCGGAACTTTGTCCCCAACTATCCCTCTGTTACTGCACACGCTTTCCCTCTGCTGGGGGCTCCCGCTCTGCATGGGAATCCTGCTAAAGTCTTGTTCTCACCTTCATCCCTTCCTCGGGTCCTCCGTGAACCAGTGGGCCCCCTCGCTGGCAATGGAAAAGTGCGCTAAAAGGGTGACAGCAGCCTGTGCCCTCCTGGGGGTCCTCTGCTGTGCTCTTCAGATGTACAGCCTGCTCTGGCTCTACGGGCTCCTTGGGAACTGGAAACGCTTTGGTTGGGGCTGGTGGCTCAGTCAGTTTTGGGCCAGAATTCTCGAGCTGTCTTGGGGTTTCTCTCTACTCGTGCTTGGATCCTGGATCTTCTGGATGCCGTCTAAGAGGGCCGAGAAGGGCCAAAGCAAATATAAGGCAGAGAAGAAAAGTTTATGGGCTCAGATTTTAGCAAAGATAAAGAAAGGGCCTTTGAAAAAATCAGAGCGAACCCTGGACGACCTGATGCCGAACAACTGGGCCAAGTACAACCTGTCAAAGACCGGATTCGGAAGCACCATTCATAGTCCCTATGATCATCATCCAGCCTACAAGCCCGATCCCGTCTGCAGCAGCAGCTCTGAAGCTAAGAGTGCACTCCTGTGGCAGAAAGTGAGCAACCCTGAATGCATTCTTTCACTTGTAGAATTCGACATGCGACCTCCATCTCCCATCAACCTCAGACGCAGCATCAATGAAGCACTTTTCCAAGGACAGCTGGCAGCAGGGGGTCTGTTCTCACCCCCGGCTACCTCTTGGACCACCTATGTGGGCGGAGACACGGTTGATGTAGAGTACCCTTCAACCTACAGAGGGTATGGGTGGACGATGGACGCGGAGCCGATTTCCACGGGTCGGTTTAAGGTCAATGAAAACATGCACATACCCCGCGCTGCCACTGATTATAGCAGCGGTCATCAGTTTCAGTCCATCGCACATCCCGGAGTGGTGCATCTGCAGGAGTGGTTTGATGACGATGTCACAGACCTTTGAGTTTCCATTCTCACTCATCCAGCCTTTGTCAACTATGCCACGTGTATGACACTAGTAAAGCCTGCTAAATCTTTTCATGGCTGTCTTATTTTTACCTTTGTAGTGTTTGATTGGATGTAACTACACAACTCATGATAGTGTGTGCTTGCATATCAGACATGTTTCTGTTTGGTGCGACTTTGAGGCTTCTGTGAGCAGCTGATTCACTGACATGTAAATCTGCACTACTTTTGCACAGAATTACAATTCCATTTGAAAACAGGACTCCTTTTGCATGCTGCATTTTGATGATTATCCTGCATACAGCACTTCCCCCCAGTTGATTATTACCCATCATTCTCTGGCAGTTGCAACACTTTCTAAATTCCAAACCACACATTACCACATTAAACAGGAAGAGCCATTTAATTGTCTCTGTAGACTCAGAACACGCAATTTTAAAACCGCAGAACTTCACTCTTGGCCTATTCTTTGGCATTTAGTTGAAAAAATGAAGTAAATAACAGGAGTATAAATTATATAGTGATATACTGTATATGATAAAGTGCCAGTGTTTTTAAAAAATAAACTGGGGCACTGCAACATGTGTAACATGAAGACAATGCCAGAAGAAACGCCGGGAAGAAGAAAGTGTTCCTCCTTAATGTGCACACACACACAACACGCGTAATTGGTAATAAAGAGTTTGCCTTAAAAAAATAAATAAATAATTTCCACTTCCGACAGCAGACTGATCATCAGGTTTGCTCTGCAAACAGGTGCAGTGACCAAAGCGGTGGTTGATTGGCTCATCAACCATTTAGCGCTTTAAGAAGGCAGAGCAGAGCTGGCGGCTTTCTCTGCGTCAACAGCTGAACGCAAAACTCAGGACGTGATGGTCGTCGCAATGTTTTGGCGAAAACCTGTGATTGGTCTTGTGTTGGCGGTCGTAACGACCCTACACCTGCATCGTGGGCAAGCTTCAGACTCCCAGGCTGCTGTGGGGAGGCCGGCGGGCCCCGGGACTGGTCGACTAGGCAGCGTGAAACGCGAAGCCGGGACCAGGATCCGACATGGATCACTGTGGTTCAGACACGACGAGCACGGTGCACACACGCCTTCTCGTGGTAAGGTGAATCCTATGGAATACAACCGTGCATCCGTTCTTTCATACTGTGCATGATGATTGTTCTGATCATTATTGCAGCCATAACAGCTTGATCATGCATGTGTGTTTGCGCTGCTGTGCAATGAAAATGTGAATTATTCTATAAAAGTGAATATGTTACATCCAGTGCTGGATGCAAAACTGAAGCGCATGGATCCAACAGTGCAGTGCAGCGACACTGCCATGAGCCTAAAGGTCAAAGGGGTCAGAACACCTCACTTCATGGTGGATAGTGGTGGGTTTCATTAAAAAAAAAAAAACCCAACTATAATATTTAACATATTTATAATGCGTCGATTAAACGTTTGTTTTCTCATGTCAAATAGGCAAGGGGCCTCTAACTCCCTTTTCCCACATGCCCCCAAATTGTGGCTTCTCTGTGAAGAGATCTCGCAGAGATGTGACCTTTATGGCGCCGTACCGCGGCTGTCATGTGACCCAGCAGGTGAGGACAATGTCGCCCTCATTTATGGTCTAAAATGAGCTGAACGTGAACGTGCTCTCGCCACATGATGCTACAGGCTGGCAGCTATGTGTTACCGTTGCATCTATCTGGCACACCCATGATGATGTCCTGCCCAGCCGTTTCACCGCTGCCCTCCGTTACCTGCTTCAGGTCTGGAATGGTGTTGAAGATTGGTGGCATAACGGCCAGTGAAGTCCAGGTCAAAGGTCAGGGGTCATCACAGTGAATTTGGGATTTATGTTGACTGATTTGGACTTTCTTTTTCAACTGGCGTTCAAACTGTTGCAGTGTCTGGCACATGGATGCCCATTTTGTCCGTCTGTAGCAGTTGTGGAATTACCACTGAAGCGGTTTCTGGAGGAATGATGCTGATTGCGCCCTACAACAGGGGCCAGTGTGTGAGCGCTGAGGTAGTGGGCCTGCTCCCATTTGAGCTGAAAGACCATGTAGCATCATCACGCTCGCTTGATTCATTTCTTCTCTTTCCAGGATGACGAATACTCGCTTTATCTTCTAATGGGGGACGTTGAGCTTTTAGTCACATGCCCCTCGACCATGACTTCACCACCTCCCAGAGATGGAGGCCAAGTCGCCCAGTATCCACAGGCCCCTGTGCTTCCTCACTTGCCAGAAATGCCTGCAGCTGCAGCTCCAACACAACCCCCCCTTCCTACAACAGTGACACCTTCGCCACAAAAGCTGCAGCTGCCCTCAGGCCTTGCCAACGCTGAGGGACATCCTTTTTCCAAATTTCCATACATGCCTGTGCCGTTTCCTCACCCCCCCCAGTATCCTGGACATCACAGTGCTGATGACATGTCTGCTCTTATGGCCCACTTCTACATGATGCAGCAGCTGCCGCAATATTCCTACCCGTTGCCCGGTTTACCGCCATTTCCAATGGTGCCTGGACTTTTCCAGCCAACCGCCCCTCCAACCCCCCCTGCCACTACCACCACCACCATTATCACGCAGGCCCCCCCCGTCAAGCATGACGGGATACCTCAACCTCCCCAGCAGCTACAACAGTTTCCAGTATTTCCTCCCCAGTACCCGTTTCTGCCATTCAGAGGCCCGCTGCCTCCAGGTCAGGCTGGGGCTCCTCAGATGCTGAAACCACTCCACCCTCAGATGTTCCAGATCCCCATGTTGCCCAATCCACCTACTACCACCACTCCCACAAGTGCACCACCTACCATAAAGCATGCCCCTCAAAGGCCACTTTTTAACCCATACCCTTATATGCCCTATTATGTCCCTCAGCAGGCTTTCATGCGATCGTTTCCTGAAAAGCCCGCTCTACCTGGACAACAGCCGGTCAACCATGTCCCACCTCAGTTTTATCCTTCTGGTTACTAACCAAGTCCAAAAAGGACTGCAGGAGATGGCTGACTGATGGAACTGACACCAGACATGTAATTTTTGGCACAGCCTGAAACAAACTGATTAGAAATGGGCTAAAATATTGAGTTTACTGAATTGTACTTAGAGTATTCGGTGTGTTTAATAAATGAAAGTATTGGCATAAGAGCTCTGAGTTTGGGTTATTGGTATGCAATGCAAATTCCTAGACAACACTGTCTACACCTTCCTCCAAGGCTCTCCGGGGTCATTTTATCACCATGTATGAACCTTAAACGCATAAACATGTCAAACTTGAATCAGTCGAGCCCCTGAGACAGGCTCCTGCTGCTCAATGTTTGGGTCCTCAGCTGCTGTGACGTCGAACACGCTATTTGACGTCACCGTGGGAGTGTTCCAGCAACGGCAGAAATGAATGGCCATCACAACCCTCTCAGCGCCCATGTAAGTTGACGCCAATAAAATACACCTTTTCGTGGGCTGTTGTGTAAATGGAGTGTTCCCATTTGTCGCTGTATCTTCTGTACAAAAGTGAGTTTATTAAGGCTGTGTGACGTTGCTGCCAGGACGTGTCCGGTTCGCATCAAGCTAACTGTAGCTGAAGCTATTTTTTTTTTTTAGCTACAGGCTAGCCAGCATGCTAACTGACAAGCCGAGTGGGTAGGCGGTGAGCAAACGCCTGTTTTGCAACCCAGCTTAGTCTGGCTGAGCGACTGTAAGTATATTTACATGCAGGTAATTATGGAAAGCAAAGCAACTCTGGTTTTGTAGAGACTGTAGTTATAAACGAATCTTTTTAGAGCCCACATCCAGGACCGGGTGTGTTTTTATGTACATAGGATATAAGTTATTTCGGCTGCTTTTATAAACCAGCTTATGTTAGCAGTGTAAAGCTACATGCTAATAATGTTGACGCTAGCGTGAAATCCAACACTTGAAAGTGTAATTAAAGGCTGGTAGGAGAATGTGACAGACGGCTATTTGATGCCTGCAGTTTAAATAATGTCTCTGAACTTTTCAAATGACTTGCCAGCGTCGTTTTCTGGTGATCTGATATGGGCTTAATGCTGCATAATTGATTTATTTATGTACATTTCTTATTTTCACGAATATGGTTGTAGCAGTTACTAAACTTGTTTGACGTCACCATAGGGAGATGTTGACTTGTTTTACTTATCAAGTCAACAATATACATTTTGTACGTCCTACGATTTATAGTCAAACAATGCTCATTTCACTGACTTGAAAGCTTTTATGCATATATTTTAGAATTAAGACTCAAAATTTGGTGTCACCAGCTTTGCATTGTAATTGCCGAAGGTGCACTCGGGTATCCATGAATGGGTACACTATGCGTTCTCTTCTTACTCTGTTATCATAATGAACCTGTCAGCTCCGACAGTTAGCATTTATTAGATGGCGACATGAACATGACCCTTCACACCGAGCCTTTGCTTATGACCTCGCCGAGCACAGCGCCGGTGTGCACCGTTGAATAGAATCAACATCCTCCAGCGCTCTCGCCGTTAGCTTGTATAGCTCGCTACATGATGGGACAGTGATGATCGACCGTGTATTCTATTTTAAAATCTTGCTCAGCACGACTTTGGAAAAACATTTAGCCATTTAGAGTAAACTGGTTTTACGGTCGATGGGTTTTAAGCCAGGCCTACGAACCTTGGCTTGAAAGCTGCTTATTCCATCCCCTTATCTCAGCTAACATCAACCCGGTCTCAAGTTATTTGCAGCAAACGAACAGCAAGTCCACCAGTTTGGATGTGATGTTATATGATGTTTGTCGTCACATTATAAATATTTAGCGTGAGGGTTATTACTGCTGCACCACGTTTTTAGCCGCCCGTAACAAACCGTGTATGCACGGCAGTCCTACGTTGAGGGGAAATGGAACTCTTTCCACTGCTGGGTGTTAGTGATGATCTCACCGCACTACACACGACTGCACCCGTCACACCTTGTTTTTTTTCCTCTTTTTTTCTTCTTCTCTCACCTCGGTTAGCTTGCACCGCAAAAGAGGAAACTGCTTTCTAAACACGTTCCCTAGTGACTGTTTGGCCCTGTAATTATCCTGCGTTTAATTAAGCTTAATGGCCTTTGAGGCTTGCACTGTAAAATTAAAACCCATGTAATCATTTTGACACCAGAGTGATTAAACCACATGAAGGAGCAACATTCACAAACTTGTTGCTCACTTGTGTATAAAACCACATCCTCTAGATATGATTAGAGTCTATTTGGAGTGCTAAGTTGCTATGTTACAGTATAGCTATAGTTCGAGGAAGAGTAATGCAAGCATAATGCCACAACTGTAATTTTTTAGCCAGACTTGTACCTTTTTGTGTTACCACACTTGTCTTGTGTTTCCTTAATAAGAACACAATCCTGACATCTTTCTCCTGATTTTCTTTTCCTTTGCAGCACGTGATCTTTCTAAATAGGCACAACAGCTGTTTGAGGTTTGACAGCTGTTTAATGTGATCTTTTTCAACAATTCACAAAATCTGCTTGGATTAAGCTGTTCCCCCAGATCATCTGTGAATGACCTGATCTGAAGGTATGTTTTATAAAATGTGGTATAAGGGATTTTTCTGTTATGGTTTTAAAAATGATGTAGAAATGTGGCCTAAACTAAATAGACATTTCAAGTGTGTTTTGAATGCAAAATGTTTCTTGACTCAGCCACAGCTGATATCATGATGTAAATAAGTAAAAGTCCAAATTAGTTTGAATGGATTGCTTTAGTATAGGGTCAAGAAACCAGTTTTTCCACATCAAAATATAACCCACTTTCATTTTCCTGAAATTTGTTAATAATAGATGTAGGGGTAAAATATTGCTGGACATAAACACGACTCTGTAAACAGGGAACAGTGTACGCAAACACAGTATGACAGGCGAGTGTTGGGTGACCCATTTCAAAAGAACCCTTTGTCCTTAGCCTGGAGGAGATGCATGTCAGATGATTTTTATGGTAGATGAAGTTTACTCTAAAGAATGTTTGTAATTTAATATTGAAAGGTCTCAATCAGCTGGCCATGTGACTGTTAAAGACATTGACTGGGATCTTTTTAGAGTCTTCTATACATGTATTTATTATTACCGGTAGATTAACTATGTAAAGATTAAACAAAATGAGCATTGCTCAACACATATTCACGCAACAGTTCTTTTTGATATTATTTGTGAATATTCAGTACCACCCACGCATCAATACAGCAGGTTCTTAGCTAACGTTTGTAAAGGGATGGCAGGGCTACCAGTGATGTGCAGTGGATTTGCAGAAAACTGGCACAGTGGTGAGCTTAAACTTTGAAAAGCCAAGACCACTGTGCACAGAGTAAGAGGACGCTTCTCACTTCAGTCACTTCCAAAACTCACTATTTTTCCTTTATCAAGCAAAACAACTACATGCCTCTTTTGTTCTTACTATTTACTAAAAGCACAAAAGTAGCAGGTTTATTCACATAAACAATCACATATCTGCTGTAATATATACGTTCGCAATACATCCTAGATGTGCTACAATTCTTATATCTTTCAGCTGATGCAGGCAATTCATTTATTTGATTTTTTTTTTGCATCCTTTAGCCAAGTTGGAGTTGTGAGTCAGTAGAAGCTGGACTGATGGTAAGCTCTGTTCATTTCACTCATTCTATGGTGACAAAGGTTTATACACACTCTGATCTCAGAACAAATGAGCAGGATTGAGCTTGCATTACTTCGTGACGAGACTTGCCACCTATCGACGAGCACCTAAAATTGTGAATTTCGTCTTTGCTGCCCATTTGATATTGCATTTATAATTTTGCGCTCTGTTGTATCTTGTTGACATTTCAGTTATGGTCCTAAATTTCCATTATGAACACTCCCTGAAATGTAATTTCAGATTTCTAAAGCCTTGAGTCTGAACCAGTGACAGAAGTGATTGTCTTTAACAAACACTCACATTTCAGGAATTGTTGTCAAATTTGGTTTATTTTGTAGAACTTCTGTTTTTTTTTTTTCATGATTAAGTTGAAATCAGACGTGACACCTTTCCTGCAACTACTTTTTAAGCAGTGTCTTACAACTACAATTGAACAAACGTCTAGAAAGTGAAAAGTGGTCATGTCTGCGTCAACCTAGGTTATGTTGCTGACTGTTGCTTGTTATGTTCATCTCACTGCTGCATGTCATAATTCATTTTATTTTCCTTTTGTGGTAGACAAGCATGACTTTGAGCCAAGCTGCAGATGCATGTGCACACAAAAGGCACTGAGCACCGACCTCTGCTTCCTGGCCTTCAACCAGTTACTCGGTGGGAGGGTGTCGGTGGGACGTAAGTAGTCCCGTGGGCCCCTGTAGTAGAGCCTCACTGTGAAACTGGAGGTCTCTAATGGATCAGGGTAGTAGTGAGCAGAGCCCAGAGGAGCCAGATGCGGGAGGTCGAACGGAGCCGGAGGTCAGCAGGAGGGCGTCAGAGTCAGAGCATGGCTTGTCCAAAATCACCCATAATGCCCTGGAGAACATGGGAGCGTTGGGCCATGGCCTGAAACACTTCTTCCAGCCACAGCGCCGACGCTCCTCAGTTTCCCCACATGACTCTGTCTCGTCTTGTTCAGGCGCCCCTCCCTCCGAACCCACAGATGCTGGGTCCGAAGTAGGGGATGCTCCTGCCTCCTTGGCGCTCCCTTTGGATTCTGACAACCCTGCCGCTTCTGCCCCTCCTGCTGCTCTGAGCCGTGTTCTGCAGCAGATTCGAGGTGCTCCACCAATGATGAAGCGAGGCACCAGTCTGCAGAGTCGGCGCAGCAAGGTAGGGGCTCCTGGGGATCCTCCCCAGAAGGGTAGCCCTCAGATACACCGGCGCAGCACCCATGAGGCCCTGTTGCAGGCTGGACGTCCACGGTCCTCCTCAACTACAGACACACCCAGCAGCCCCGCGCTGGCTGACGTGCTGCTGGCCAGTGGGTACCACTCAGCTGAGGACCCCGATAAGGTGAGTGCCTTAATCCCATTAGGTGGTCCAGGTGAGAAGATGATCACTGCCAGTTTTAAGATGCTGTTTAAGCAGCGTGGACACGCTGTCTAATAAAAGTGAGGGGGTATGTCCCCCATTATTTACTGTACCTAAAATGAACCTTGAAAAATCTGTTGCAAACAGACACATTGACACTACCGTCCCATCCAAAAAGCAGCTGATGTACTTTATTGGTGGTAAAAGCGTTGTTTATACAGTTATTCTGTTAAACATACAAAGCAATCAAAATATAGTTTTAAAAGACACTTCACTGTATACGCAGAGACACTGCTGTCCGTGAGGAATGTCAGACATAAAGCGACTTATAAAAACATGCAGTAAATGGTTTAGATGCGCCTGGATGAATGAGTGAATGTGGAGCTGAGCTGTCTGGTGGAAGGTCAGAGATTGCCTTTGAGTGTGTGGCCACTATGAGCTTTAAGCCTTTCTAAATTTAGCATTTGTTGTCTTTGAGTATTTCAGGTCAGCGAAGGCTAGCTGGGATGATTGTTTTTTGCTGTTTAAATGAAGCCTTACACTATTTAGGAATGTTTATCCTTCCAATTTGCATGAAAAGTGAATTTAGTTCAGATCAACAGATATAAACATAGCAGAGATCATGTCCTACCTCCTCCTCCTCCTCCTCTTTCCAGTGCCAGAGAGCTTGTCCTAGTCAAACCTGTTCCCATGCTGTAACTAATCATTTTTTGATTTTTCCAAACTGAAGCCAAAACACAGGTTTCAAAATGAAATCAATTCAAATTTCAGAATGAAATGCTCACATCTGTCGTCTTCTCTTTATTTCTTTTCAACAGCAGGATCGGTACGATGGATCAGGCCCAGCCGTGTCGCCCAACACCCTCCCCTACAGCTTAGATGGTTATGATGTTGTCGACAGCACCCCAGACCCCCAGCGAACCAAACAGGCCATCGCCCAGCTGCAACAGAAGATCTTAAAGCTCACAGAGCAAATCAAAATTGAACAAACGGCCCGGGACGACAACGTGGCGGAGTACCTGAAGCTAGCCAACAATGCAGATAAGCAGCAGAGCGCACGCATCAAACAGGTGTTTGAGAAGAAGAACCAAAAGTCTGCTCAGACGATTCAGCAACTGCAGAGGAAGCTGGAACATTACCACCGGAAGCTACGAGAGGTGGAGCACAACGGCATTCCTCGCCAGCCCAAAGACGTTTTGAGGGACATGCACCAGGGACTGAAGGATGTTGGCGCCAAGGTTTGTGCTTTTGTAACGTCTGTAGCGTTGTTTTGTTACCAATAGAACAGAGCTGTACCTGTTATGTCTGCACCCTGGTTTCCCAGCAGTCTCATTCACCCCACCTTGTTTGTTCCAGGTTACAGGGGGCCTCTCCAGTTTCTCTCAAGCGACTCACTCTGCGGCTGGAGCTGTCGTGTCCAAACCCAGAGAAATCGCCTCTCTCATCCGCAACAAGTTTGGCAGCGCTGATAACATCACGGCCCTCAAGGACTCCTTGGATGAAACCCAAGGAGAGGACAGCGTCGGTGCTGGAGGAACACGGGTCCTTGGGACAGGACAGTTGCAGTCCAGCCCAAAATATGGCAGTGAGGACGACTGTTCGAGCGCTACATCTGGCTCTGCAGGTGCCAACAGCATGACTGGAGCCCCCGGGGGGCCCCCCAGCTCCAGGGGAAACACCCTAGAACTTGCCCAGTCATCGGGATTTGATGCTGTACTTCACGAGATCCAAGAGCTTCGGGAAAGCCAAGGTCGGCTCGAGGAGTCCTTTGAAAACTTAAAAGTTCATTATCAGCGGGATTACACGATAATCATGGAGGCCCTGCAGGAGGAGCGATACAGGTATGATAACGTGGCCTGCACACAATCGCTTGTTTGGCTGTGTGTGATGGAAGACGCTGTGATATACTGCCGCACTATATTTTAGGTGTGAACGTTTAGAAGAGCAGCTCAATGACTTGACAGAACTGCACCAGAATGAAATTCTCAACTTAAAGCAGGAATTGGCGAGCATGGAGGAGAAAATTGCTTATCAGTCATACGAAAGAGCGAGAGACATTCAGGTATGTGTCACTGGCACCAGATAATGTTTTAATTTGTCTTCAGAGCTTTTCCAACAGCACGTCTGTCTCTGGCCTGCAGGAGGCGCTGGAAGCATGTCAGACCAGAATCTCCAAGATGGAGCTGCAGCAGCAGCAACAGCAGGTGGTGCAGCTGGAGGGCCTGGAGAACGCCACCGCCAGGACTCTCCTCGGAAAACTTATCAACGTGCTCCTGGCTGTCATGGCGGTCCTCTTGGTGTTTGTATCTACGGTGGCTAACTGCGTCGTCCCCCTGATGAAAACACGCAGTCGCACACTCTCTACGCTGCTCCTAGTCATCCTCCTCGCCTTCCTCTGGAGGCACTGGGATGCCATTTCAGATTACCTGCATCACTTTCTTCTGCACCCCAGATGACCGGCTGATCTAGAAAATGAAGAACCAGAGCTATTTGAATATCAATATTCTTACCTTTTCCCTCCTCTTTTGCGGCTTCTGAAAACTCCGGAGAGGTTTGCGTCAGAGGATCGTCACTTTATCACTTTGTAAAATGTGTTTGATGAGAAAAAGCTAAGGAGCAGATTAGAGGGGGGGTTTGGTACTGATTTGTCATTTGTGCAAAGGCACATGCTGTAAAACAGTGAAAAGGTTACTGTTGAAGGAGCTGAGAGAACTGCACATTTTTCTCTCTTTTAAGTTCATTTGTTTACATGTGGAAACCCTTACATTGTTTCCTCAGAATATACTGTAGGTGAGATTTTTTGTTACTTTGGAGCTATTTCAAGTGGTATTGGTACAAAGACACGGCTGTTTTTGACACAACTCAGCTGGCTTCATTTCTCTTAATCGTTGTGCTCTGACAGTGTTTTGATTGTCTGGTTTTTTCCTTTTCTTGTTTTAAGTATGCGCTTTCTTTCGCTCCTCCTAAATTTCAGCTTTTGTGACCGACTGTTCCTGCTCACGGCGCTCTGGATCACACCGCGCTTGCACATTATCTGCATCTTCTGGAAACAGACTTGTCACTGGATCAAACAATCCTGGGTTCTTGACCAGCTTGTTTTGGAGACGTAAAGTCAATACCACTGCTTCTGCCACAAACAGGACATCATCAACTTTAATTTGGAGTTGTGAGCTGCCCTCGGACTCCTGGATCTTCTTCTGGCGGCTTTTCCCTGCAGAAAAATAATCTCTGAACTTAAATATACTTGAAGAGCAATCAAAATGCTCAAAGACTCAGTGCTTCCGTACTGTTTCTATTAGTGGAAAATAGTAATTTTAAGTTGTTTTTTATTTTTTAAAAACAAATAAATTACTGTTTTAAAGATGAAAGTTCAAGTGCTGGGGTGGATTTCTCTCAGGACGACGATCACAGCAAATTTACCTTTTTCATACTTCTGTAGAGGCTGTAGAAATATAGAGTATGGTACATGTGTGGTAAAGTATAGCCTGGATAAAAAGCTTCAAGTGATCATGAATACAGATCAACTTGCAACTATAGAGGAACCGTTCCGGCAGAACGTTTACAGTATCCCCACACGCTAAAGGAACCTGGAGGTGCTCAAAAACATCTTTTTCCACCCACAAGTAGCTCGGTGCATATTTAAAAAATCTATTTTTAGATGTAAAGTTCCAACAATAAACCGGTTCCTCTGAGACTAAACAGTTCAGGGTCTCACTTCTCACATCTGCAGCCCACTTCTGGCAGCAACACAACATCTAGCCTTCATAATGAAGTGCAGACCTGGGGTGTACTGAAGTGTAACAATGTATTTGCATTATGTTGCATGTCCAGTCTTCATCCTATCCTTTGTCCTCTTTCCTTTAGGTTGCCATCAGTAGGATGCCCCCCCCCCCCCCCGGTCCTGCTCGAGGTTTCTTCCTGTTAAATGAATTTTTTTCCTGGCACTGTTTCTCGTTTTGAGCTCAGAGCTTCAGTAAAGCACCACGAGACAAAACACACTTAATACATTTATTCAAAGAGAAATCTGTATAAAACCAAGCTAAATGAATTCACTCTGCAGCCTTCTTCCCTCCTTTCCCTGCAGTTTTGGCTGCAGGGGCGTCACTTCGCTTCTTAGCCATCTTGCGCTGAGCTGCGATCGCTGCCGTTGCAGTCTTGGCAGCTTTGGGTTTGACAGCAGGAGGCGGCTCCTCTCCGCTTCCAGGCCCTGCTGCTTTTCTGCCTTTCGGTTTCTTCACTGGTGCGACCTTGGAGGTTCCAGCTTTATCTTCTTTAGATCTTTTCAGAGGCTTCGAGTCCTGAAACACAAGTCCGACATCATGGAGTCTTAAAAACACACATTTTTTTAATGAAATTTTAACCAATCAAACCTATTGACTTGAATAACTTTGGTGTGTATTCCATCCAAAAAAGTCCACTAAGCCCTCACCTCCTCAGGTCCGCCCTCTTTGCTGGCCTCTTTCTTCTTGGCACCTATGACACATCAGTCCCTTCAAAGACTGTTTGCAGCCTGGTGATTTTCCCTCATGAACAAACCTGCTTTGGGGGGCTTCTTTGCCTCATCCTTTCGTTTGGGCTCTTTCTGCCCATTTGGATCAACATTCTCCGTTTTAGGCTTTGGCTCCTTGAGCTTTGGTGCCAGCTTAAAACGAAACGAACAGAACTTCAAGTTGCATAAAACCACATTCAGGACAGAAAGTCTCAACTCTGACACGTTACCCTGAACTTCCCCGTTGCGCCCGTGGTGACGTTGGAGTTGGCGGGTCGCACCAAGGTGCCGGACTCGATTCCCTTTTTCAGAGCGCTGCGAACCAAATGTTTCAGTCTCACCACGTCGACCGAGGGGTACTTCTGCTTGATGTAGTTCTGGATGGCCTGAGATGAAGCCCCCTTGCGGGAGTCCAAGGCTTTCAGCGCCTCTTTCACCATGATGGCTGTGGACGGATGAGCCGCCACCCTCCGCACGGCCAGCGCGTCTGCACAAAACACGCACAGTTAACCAGTTACACACAGTTGCAGCTTTTACGCGTCGTCTCTTCTCGCACCTGTTTTTTTTTCTTTTGCCGAGTCCGCTGCGGGCTTTTTAGGAGGCATTGTTAGGTCTCAACTGAGGGGGCAAACCGATGACCCCGCCACGCCTGGCGTCTCTGCCTTTATGCGGTTGCTTCCGGATAAAGATGCGTGCAGGTGATCAGGACAGGTGCGTCCTATTAGCATTTCTGTTTCTTCATGGAGATGCGCCTGTTCTCTGTGAATGCAGAAGTGTTGCTCCAGTGCAGTCACGTTCTTGCAACTTGCAAAGATTCCACTTCAACAAGAGAGCTGCGGGAAAGCGTTTTTCACTGGCGTTTTTATGACACAGCCATCCATCAGGATCACCTGAGGTTTTCCTTTAAAGATTTGTGCACCACAGTGAAACAGCGTGTTTGATTTCAGGCGGCCCATCTTCTCCTGCTCAGCGCCAGACTGGCACATGATGATGTTTGTAATGTCACAATTTCACACATCATTTTTCCCCTGATGCCTTCTTCCTCAAACAGACTGATCATCACATTCAAGTACGACTGTGAACTGAAAATGTTGCTGCCGTGGGTCCACCGTGGAAACAGTAACTTTACTTGGATGCCAATTAGAATAATTAACAGATTGCATGTAGAACTGAGGTCAGTTGGTCTTGATGATTCTTTGTGTTCCGTGTTTGCTTGTAGTTCTGCTTGTGGTTTTCCTGTAAACACACACACAAGCTCACAGTTTCACCTGATGATCAGTTGATCAGAGTCCTTCTGAACAGTCATGGCTGAACGCCTGCTGTCCGTCGTCCTCATCTGTAAGTTAAACCTCTAATTATTTGTTTTTAAGACGAACTGCTTTTTCATTTACTGCTTTTTTCGTTAATGGAATATATGTGGGTTTTTTTTTTTTTTAATCTATTCTCAACAGATTTCCTTCACAGTCCAACACAAGGTCTGTCTGACCTTTTATACATTTTGTTACTGAAGAAATGTTTAAAAGAACCTTGGTTGCAGACACGGTTGATTCGGTCGTTTTACCTGTCTGTGTCCATCTCCGCTTTCAGCTCTTCTCCCTCCTAAACTGATGGTGAATAAACAGCTGATTGCAGAGACAGACTCAGTCACGCTGGAATGTCAGGCGCCATCATACCTTCCTGTGTTTCGGTGTTATTTCGTGATTGTGGACACCAAAAGCACCACGGAAATCTCATGTATGACAACTGTGACCGGACGTGAGCTGCTGTTGCGTTCCCAGCAGGCTGCACCTGCTGTGGTGCAGGTGGAATGTTTCTATACTTTAAAGTACGGAGACCTAAATTCTCCATCCCCACACAGCAACATCTTCTCCATCACCATACAGGGTAGGTCACTCAATACGAGTGCAACGTGAACACATACTTTTGTACTTTTTCTCAGGAAATATACAAAAAAAAATAGTAGTTGTGTCAGTGTCGCGATAACAGAGAAACATCTATTTACCGTTACCATCGGTGTGATAGGGAGCAGGTCAAGGCCTTCAGCTTTAACACCTCCTACATCAGGTAAGAAAGGCTGCATTAAGTCTGGAATTGATATATTTAACATATTTCAAGCAATTAAAGTTCCAACTTCTTTT
>BJFM01001740.1:5335-17026 GCA_016586285.1 Arothron firmamentum
CACACACACACACACACACACACACACACACACACACACACACACACACGCAGTATGTTGTCTCATCCAGCAGGCAGAGAGATGGCATCATGAGTCACGTCAGTGCCAGCAGCTGTGCAGAGAGTGCCATGTGGGGTGTTCGCTCCGCCAGGCGGTGGGTGGGGACGCGAGTTCAACATGGCTACAAGTTGGCGTGTGGGCACCTCTCCTCTGTCTGTTTCTCTTACCTTTCTCCTTTCGTGACTCTGCATGAGCGACGCCATCTGTCCGCTGTTAGTCAGAGTGGCTGTGACACTTTGCGCTTTGAGCCTGTCTGTCATGCGCCCACCTCCCTGCATGCTCACAGAGCAAAAATCATCATCATCTACGGCTGACCATCTTTTTTTTTTTTTTTTTTGCTAGCTCTTTAAGTCACCTGAAATCTAAAACTGAAATTTATGCCACATCTGCAATGACAGTAATTAAAATGTCTACTATAAAACACCCATCGTAATTTAGCACACTTGGCAAAAAAGTGGCAGCCATAATAGTTTAAATTCAAATAAAAATCAGCTATTTAAATAGAATCTTTCAACTGAAACGTAAATCTGCAGAACTTTGGCTCAATGGGAATTTTGCAACTGCAATAAAACCTCTTCCTCTTTGGTGTTGAAGTAACAGTCAAATCTGTTCGACGACCTAAACATGATCAAAGAGAAACACAAAAGAAAACATCTGGTGGTCATCAGGACATCAGCAGGAAGAGTTGAGGTCCTGAATGGAGGAACCTGGGAGCTGTGATACCATCGAACAATAAGAATGAATAAATAAATAGTAATTTTCTGAGCAGACACAAAAGAAGCAGGTGTCACCTTGTAAAACTGAAGACATTTGGTTGTGCTATGATTGCAAACGTGCCGTAGCCTTCATCTGCAATCTATTTGTTGGAAAGAGACGTTCCACAGGAAAGTTTTTCTGTGTAATTATCCAAGTGACATGAATCAAGATGATCCCAAGCTGGTCACCAGCCAATCACAAACATCCTGGTTTCTTTGTTATCGAGGAAACATCTCCAGTCTATCTCTTCTGATAACATCAGACCCTGCAGCCTCACGCTTCTCTTCAAGCTTCAGAAAATAAACCCTCTTCTGTTTCAGTGGATTAGCTGCAATAAAGGTCACCTGAATCTTTCAAAAAACTTTTGTAAACAAAGTTTCATTGGCACTGAGAAGGACTGGCGACAAAAGCTGCCAACTAGTCAAGACTGCCGCTGGAGACAGACTGTCCCCATGTCTGTGCTCCATGTCCACCTTAAGAGGAGAATTTAACAAATGGACTTCAACCAAAAAGCGGAACCACAATCCAAATGTCACGTCTGCTGGCTCCATTTGTTTTGAATGTGCTCCAAATGAAAAGCAATTTAAGGCCCGAGACCATTAGAAGCAGCCCTCACCACTAAAGTGCAAAGCAAACCTTAATTAGGACAACGATTATTGCCCGGCGCGCACGCTCAATTTGCTTTAAAATTGTCTCTTTTGGTGAACTGCCTTTCAACAATTTATATACCTCCTTCCAGCTGCCATTTGCATAATGTCAACAGATTCAATTAAAGCCGGTGTCTGTGAAGAAGACGCATCTTACGGCAAAAGATGAACTGACTGACAGATGCTGCTGGTCCAGAGGACTTTCTGTCAAACACACGTGTAGGACGGAGGATGAGTCTCCATCAAATATCACACCTTCCCCTCCTGCCAGATAAGATATCATCTTTCCCCAAAATCTGTAAAAATGTCAAGGTCGCTGCATGATGGGCTTTACCTGAATCTATCTATCTATCTATCTATCTATCTATCTATCTATCTATCTATCTATCTATCTATCTATCTATCTATCTATCTATCTATCTATCTATCTATCTATCTATCTGATCCACTCCTGCTGGAATCATTAATGGTGGGATATGGAAAGCAAAGGTTGGATCAATCCCAACTGACCACAATGTGAACTCCATCTGAGCAGAAGAAACCAGAGTAAACTTTAACACAGGGAAAGGTCATAGGATCAATAATTCATTTAAGATGCTCCCTGGGACTGACTGTGTCATCGCCTTGTAATCAGTGGGGAAGATTTATTTATCTTAAACAGCTTTAAATCCGATTGAACGAAAAGAGGGAGAAAAAAAAAAATCCTTGTGCCAGCTCTGTCGATTTCCAGTGGCCTTACAAGGCGCCAAGTTTTCTGTGTTATCCTCCATCCCCCCCTCCCCTGGGAACCAGCAAGCACTTTCAGAACAGTCTAACTTTGTGGGAATAAGCAAAAGAATGAATATTTAAGGGTAAATTAGGGAGAAAAACAATTTCTTTAGTATAAAAACAACCATGTTCTTGCTTCATCACCACCCCTGAAGCGTTCATAGTTTTGATGTTTTGTTTGTTTTACAATAACAACAAATAGTAATAAAAACAAGAATAATACTCTAATATACAAAACATCAGCCTTGATAAAATTTCTAATCATTTTTTAATTAATCCAAACTTTGAAAACCACCATCCTGCTGCTATGGCTGCTTATGGTGCCTCCAAACATCATTAAATCCACCCAACAGAGTCAAAGGCAGAAAAAGCTGACACGACTGGGCTGATCTTCCATGCTCATCACACAAATGTGTGTTCCTTATAGATGTGGAACCATTTTAAAGGGAAATAAGCATAAGCAAAACAGGTTAGGTTGATCCACAGTGGTGGAGCAGGCGAGGCTGCACCTGCTTCTAAACAGGCTTCCCAAGCTAGAAGATTTATCACCAATGAGCATCATTATCACAACGAAATAAACTGCCAAACACACTTGCCCTTTATGTTTGTGCTGTTTATTTTAAATACTTTAGGGATTACAGCTAATTTAACATAGAAGCAGATGGTTTATATACCAATAACTGGAGGCATTTCTTTGACAAATGTGTTGGCAGTATCATGTTTTATTTCGACATCCGTGTCTGACTGGAACCTGAAGAGCCATTCCTTTGAGGTTTACCTGTTATTGTCTGGTTAGAGTCTTTGTGCAGATGCCTGCTTTGCTGTCAGTAAAGTGAAGAAATAAACCACAGATTTAATTTGCCGTTCATTCTAAATGAACTCCTTAGCTAAACTGGATACGGAATGCATTTAGGTGCAAAACTGCTGATTTTTGAGTCATTCGGGAGTAATATCATCTGTGTTGGAGGAGGCACAGCCTGTGGGGACAGACAGAGCTTCTACTGTGTTAGCAGAGGCAGAAGTGAATGATTAGAGCCTTCCACTAACCCGGTCCAAAGAGAGTTTTAAAGCAGCGCTGTAAGCAAATGTTTGGCATACATTCCTGCAGTAATGAGTTGGGTCTCTGTCATTAGTCAGATCTATGACAAATGGCACTATTTGTTTAATGTTTACAAAACATTTTCTAATTCAACATGGGAAATCTTTCCAGGAAAATGAGATCCGTGGCAGATGGATGCTCAATATTAAGACCATTCTGCTAAAAGGACTTGTTTTGCAGGTAGTCTTGCGCAGGCATAACAAAAGCCTGATGTGTTTGCCCTGAAACATGCTTTTTTTTTTTTTCCCTTTAATTGAAGTATCACTTGTGATGTGGGGTTTGAAGAATGCTACATATGCACGCAGGATTCATCCAGTTGGAGAGCGATTTCACTTGTTTTGTATTGATTCCATGCATGGGGGGAATACAAATCCCTTTCAGCTTCTGCTTCTACAGGACTGGAGCCAACGCTTGCGACAACTTAAGGTGTTTATACGAGTTCGTTTCATTTGGACTAAGACTGCAAAAGAAACCTATTAATGGATTAAAGGGCTGCTCGTAAATGTAATGAAGTGAATCTGCTGACTGCTCGGGAAAGTGTTGGCGGGAGTGAATAAATCAACCGTCTCTGGAAACGCACGCATGACCAGTGGTCATTAGCACAGCCGCTTATTTATGTCTGGAGCTGTTATAGTGTCAAATGAATCTACAACATCACTTCTCATCATCACACTCCGCCCACACCTTTACTGTATGTTTGGCAGGTTCTTAAGGTTAAAGGTCACACACATCATGCAGGATTTATGGTTTCATTGGCAGGATCAGGAGTTTGGGTGCAAGCCAGAATGCCAACATCTTCTACTTTGTTCCATCTGGAACAAACTCTTTTCTGTCATTTCTGCTGACTCTTTCCAGCCTGGATGTGTGTCTTCTCGACAGCAAGCCACAGTCCGTTTTCTTAAAAACGGTAGTTTGACACATAAATGCACCAGTTTTCTTTTCTCTTTAACATTTGATCTCAAGAACTACAGCTGCATTAGCTGCATCCTGATCAATGTTAAGCTCCTTTATCATTTTAATATTGTCTTTGAGTCCTGGAAGCTCAATTTAAATGTTACAAATTAGAAATCATGCTGACGTGGAGAGTTGAAGGAAAAGAAAGATCAATATCAACAAAATACCGACTGAAAAACTTCTTCTAACAGCACCAACCTAACCCTATCTTCCTTCAACAGACTGTTGTTTTATTATTTTCTTTAATACAGTGTTGAACATGCAGATAAATCCTGGGTCTGGGATTTATTTATTTTTTTGTTTTAATTCGCATTTGCCAATCGCCTGACACCAAAAATGAAATTTGGACTTAATCAAAACAGCGAACATCCTGCGCTGATCTCGCTTTGCTCATTTTCTCACCACAGGACGACGTGAACACAAACTCAAACATTGGTTTTATTCTCAAATATACAGAGTAAAATCATCAAAGATTCACAGACCAGTACAGTTAAAATACAACACCATTTTAGATACAGAGGTCCACTGCTTGAAAATGGCGTTTCACCCAGCAGAATGTACATGTTCTTTTTTTTCTCTCCAGTACAGTTATGCTTGAAGCATCACTATTTATACAAACTCAACATTGGTTGTCAGACCTGGATCAGGAGAGTATTTGCAGAACTCTTTGCCTCACTTGGATTATAGACTAATGCAGCCAATCGCAGAGAAACACGCTAATTTGCCTTTCAAATTTGTTTTTGTGATTCTTCCATTTCAACTGTCTCTGGGCTGTGAAGCGATTCCTGCTGCGCCCCCCCAGGCTACGGCAAACTCAAAGTAATATTAATGCAAATACTGTTTAGACCAGGTCTGTTCCCATCCAACTGTTTGTTATTAAAGTACGGCCAAAGTAATGGTGGAAGAAAGAAAGAACATGTGACAGAAAGCATTTACAGAGGTAAAAAAAAAGAAAAAAAAAGACTTTTTATTTTTAAATGTTTTTAATGGAACTGTCTCTGATGTGATAACAGCACCTGTCATACAGTGATGGAGATTCACTCAACCACTGATAATCTGTACTTTGTTGGCAAAAGTTCATTTTTTGTTGATTTAGACCAAATATTATGGCTTGTGCATAAAAGTGTAGTATAGCTGGAGGGGAGAAGAGCCATGACTTCTAGATGATTCACTTCACATGGCTCCTAAACTCTGCCTGTGTGAAATAACGGACTGCCCGGTGTTCTTCACTGTGAATGGTTGGCTTTGTTTTATAATGGAGGGGGCAACGACCCCTTGTAGTTGGTCTCGGTCTCTGTGTTTATTCATCTGTTTTACCCTGGCAAGTGTGCACAAATCACAAGCAGGAAAACCGGCTGAGCCAGCACCAGCTGGAGAGGCGTCCGCAGGTGAGCAGGGCCCAACTGCTTCCCCACGTGGGCTTTGATTCCCAGAGACCGACACGACACACAAATCCTTGTGCCCACTCTCACTGCTGCCACGGTGGTGTTGGGGATGGGACAGAAGGCTGGCCTATCAAATATTTATCTGTTTGTTGTGCAGAGTGCCGATTATCCCGACTGGGGAAATGTTATGTTGGGATCAAAGTGGAAGCTGTGCCAGATTGGAAAGCCTTGCTCTGTAGAACAAGAAACTCCATTCATTTTGCATTTTCAAGTAAAAATATGTGGCACGTTTACCCAGTGATGAGTTGTAGATGCACTAATACGCAGATAAAAACCGGATCACACGACATTTGGCTGCTGCTCATATCAAGGTATGATTTCAACCTGCAGTCATAAATGTTGACGAGATGGACTCGAAAATTAAAGGAGCAGTATGAAAGTTTGTGGTCGCAAGTGGTACTGCAATCACATTCAAAACTCTAGAGTATGGTCTCCCCCCCGCCCACCAACACACACACACACACACACACACACACACACACACACACACACACACACACACGCAGGAGAGGTTGCCAGTTAAGTTAGGTCGGTCTACTGCAAGGACCTCCCGTGGGCAGAGAGGAGTCCTACGCGGTAAGTTTAATGTCTGCTCATTACGTGCCGGCGTACTGTGAACGAACATGCACTACAGTATTCGACTGTAGATCATATTTGAAATGTCCATGCCTACATCAGTGGGATTAAATTTAGCTGAAAAACGAGCAACCTCAGCGTTAGTTCTTTAAGCTCTTCTTGATTTCAGCTGCCTGCATCTTTCAGAGGCGTCTCAAATGCACATCTTTGTTTTATTTCTGACTTAAAAATGCTGTCTGGGTGTCAAAACACTACTGGCTTTGTAAAGGGGAGATATAGGGAAGTTGAAGTGTCAGACCGCAGCACAAAACAGCAACATCAACATCTTCTTGAAATGAGAAGTTTCTGGCAGGACAACTGTTTTCGGTGATAAAAGTATTTGAAAGGAAGATGATTCCCAAATGTCTGCGGACATATCAGGGCCATTTTATGATTACTTTAAATACATTTCTTACATACTGCTTCTTTAACAATCTTGCTGGACTGCAGCTCTGACTGTATAATAACCCATTATTACCTCTCAAAGCTCTATCAGATGAGCTACTTTTACCTTTTACACTGTGAGAATTTGAGGGGCGTTTTTAAATGATATAGATTTTCCGAAAGAAAACAGGGAAAATGATTGTCACTGTGGGGCTGTTGCCATGTGGATTTTCTGAGGTTTAACATAATAAAATCTAAGAACTGAGAGAGAAAGAAAAAGCAGAAAATAAATGTACACAGAGAGACAGATTTATACAGAGCAGGGTATGCACCAACATGGATTATCAGCATTGAAACAGCGCTTTTTGTCTTAAGCTGTACAATGGGTGCAAATCCATTTGAAAAATTAGAGTCCAAACTACCGTCACTCAAGTGGAAAACTCCATTTAAATGCTGAGAATATAATCTCATGTTAAGTGCTCACAACAGCTTTTGTTGGAAGTGTCGTGTTGGGTTTAGAGCCAGTTGTCGTGATGCTCAATGAAAGAAAAAAAATGACACTCTTGTCAAGTGTGATTTAATGGTGAAACTACTGGAACTATTAAACCTCCACATGGGGAACAAAAGTTTCTGGGATGGCTGCTGATGGACAGTTCAATCAAACAAGGCTAAAAGGTAACAGGAGTTTGATGCAGGGATTCTGCTCGGAAATCTGGATCTACCATCTAAGAAAGTGAGAGATTTGAAGCAGCTGGCGATGCTGATCAGTGTTGGAGACATCACAAAGTTCAGGAGCTACGCTCTTCTCCTCAATGAGAACCATTCACTCCTGGCATCCACCGCTGGAGGATTGATTGGAGATGGAATGAAGAAAACGGTGGATAAAATTCTTTATAGCACCCTAAACAATGAATTATATTTCTCCAATATGACATATCCTAGTGCTTTAAAATAAAAGTTAATTTTGAACAGTATTTCCACTGAATATTCTGGGTGAAACCTTTAACAATTAGAAAAACAAAACAAAGAAAAGAAAAGAAAATCCTACATGGTTAAATCTTCTCAGCAAACATTTATCCGCCAAAGAGAAATCATCTGGAAATGATTGTTACTGCAAGGTTCTTCTGCTTTTCACAGTTCATATGCGATGCCTCGTTGTTTGTCATCACACCTTTTTAATGACAGAACCATGGGTGGCTGTCTAAAAATCTCCCCATGGTACCCAGTTACAATGCCACGTACGACTTTATTCAGTGTCAGGAACACAACACACTCTTCAGTCTTTAGAAGGGATGTTGATTTCTTTCTCGAACACATGGAATGGAGACACCAATGATGTCTAAACAAATTGTCTCATAATGTGTGCTAGCATTTGTTTCAGAAAAAAGAAAATCAATTTTTGTCCAGTTACTTTACAAAATCTGCACTATGGCTCAAAAACAAGTAGCTCCACAGTTATTTCTCTGTCATTTGCCACAAAACATGCAAAATGCATGACTATAATGCTTTGATAACCAGGCTGACTGTGGAGTTTTCATATCAAGAATGAGAGTCTGCGTCTGTACTCTCATCTCAAGCAAACACAGCGACAGCGCTTCAATAATTAAACCAGTTTCTTACGTGTTGCACCCAGTGTGGAACAGAAAACAAAACAGTTGTGTCAGCACTGGGGCTCAAAATAAAGAGTAAACAGTGAAAATAAACATTCCTAAATTTAATTTTAACATCCCTTGACCCTTGCAGAAACACACAGGTGTTGAGGTCCAGAGTCAGCGATAACATCGACAGTAAAACGGATCAAGAACACAAGATCATCTAAGAACAGGTTTCCCAGTATGGCTGACGAACCGTGAGGGCATCTCATGAACATCACGTGTTGCATTTTGTGAGCTTTTGTGCTGCAGGCTTTGGCGCTGCCGTTGGTGGAGTAACACCGCGGAGGATCCAGCTCATCAACAGTGAGTGATCATCTGGCTTAGTCAAAGTTTATATTCACAAAATTCACCATACACTCAAGGCAAAAGAGACGCAGAGGTGAGGGGGGGCTCAGGGCTCTCAGTCAGTCCTATGTGAGGAGAAAGAGTCAGAAATCAGCTGCTAGAAAAGGAATTACAGTCACATATGTACACCGATAATCTGTTTCGCTGAATGTCACAGTAAAATAATGCCTTGCAACGAGATCTCAGCCTCTCTTTGTCGGCCCAACTCTGTGGCCCAGATACCACCGCACTGAGGGGAAATGTACAGTCATTTATTATTTCAGCATTCCAGACATCCGTGGGCACACAGAGAAAGTTTCCTTCCACCTACACAGGAGAGCAGTTTAAACAAGAAAGCTTCACATCCAGTGTTTGGAGGGAAGGTGCAGGAGGGATGATAAGTTATGGCATTAACAGCTATTACCCAGCAGCACATTCCTTTTCAGCAGAGCGGCAGGACACGGTGTACTGATTGCCATTACTGTTTAATGACAATCATCAAGAAGCAAAAGACTTTGCCTGGTTGATCATCACATCGCCATGGCGGTATTCCTGACCTCTGCTATCGTACTGCAAATTCCAGGGTTTAAATTCCAATGTGCGCTGACACTCTCTGGCACAGATCTAGGGAGTTTCTTCTGAGAAAAAAAAAAAAAAAAGAAAAAAAAGTGAGGAGGCTGTTGGGAGTGAAACATAAGGCTTCTTCATCCAAATTTTGGGGAATGGAGACATGAAGTCCCACAGTCTGCTCAAGCCAGCCAGTCCTCCCATGTCTGTGTTCGGAGGCAGCGGTAACTTCACACTCATCAGAACTGCTTCAGTTTTACAATCCAACAGCTGTTTTAAACCCTCTCACCCACTGGTGGTCAGACGTGGGTCTGCATGCGCTTCTGCAGCGGCCGCGTGAGGTCTGAGTTCTGCGAGGAGGACTGGGAATAGTGGGAGGAGGAGGAGGCCGAAGCCTTGCTGTCTTTGTCAAACTGCACGTAGCCTTCCGGTTTACTGTAGCTGCTGACGCTGCTGTCACACTGCGTGTCGATAAATGAGCTGGAGTCGCTCAGCGAGCCGCGCTGGAACTCGCGCTCACACAGCTCGATGGAGCTGCTGCCCATGCCCAGCACAAAGCGCTGGCTGTAGTCATAAAGGCGATTCGGACCAGCCCCGAGAGTTGAGTAGATGTTGGTGAAGGACATGCCCGTGGGAACGCGCTGCTTGCCGAGGGTCCCTGTGCTGGTGGGGTTCCTCGCCTCTGTGGGCTGATTCCCAGCCATGGAAGGTGTGTGGTGCTCCTTGAAGGTGTTGACGCTGTAGTAGCCATTTGTTGGGTCCTATTAAAAGCACAAAATAATTACTTTACCATGATACAGTCACTCAGCATTATTGACTTAAATTACTTATTTTGTGAGGCGACAAAAAGCCTAAATGTATCACTAGCCCATAGTTTCTGTAAACTATATGCTGCCAACAGGAGCCTGCCAGCTTTTTGCAAGAATCAAGAGCAACTCTCCACGCAAAACAAGGGTTGTCCTCATTTCAGCATTTGCAGAACACGTGCACTTAGCATGGGTTTACTGATTGGTGCCCTGACTGGCTCTGCATGTGTGCATGGTCACAGAAACAATCCTCGTGCCTTTAGTGATGTAGACTTTGAAGTTTTGTATGTTGGATTACTGTGACTGTTGAAACGTATAGACATGGATGCGCCACACCAGATCCAAAGGAAACAGATGCATCGAACAGTAACACACATTTTAAAAGCATTTTATTTGTTTAAATCACTCCTTCACTCCACTTATAACTAATGGTCTGAAAGCTTAGAAAATAACCAAGGTCAGTAATTACCATTTAAGGATGTACATAAATGATCAAAACAGGCTGCTCTGTATATGATGGAGGGAGAACAAGGAAAAGAAAAACAGTGGATGTATTTAACTGACATCTTAACCTTTAAAACATATTCCTTGCTAATTAAACACGCCTTGATGTTAGACTAGCATCTAATCTGTGTAATGTGGCACAGCTAAGTTCACAGGCAGCAAATTTAATTGGTCCTTACAGCCTTCGTGATCACATATTTGAATGAAACGTCTTCCCAAGCTACATTCGTGGCTCTTTGTCTGACAGGATGCAGCCACAAAGTCCGGTCAGTTCAAGGTTTGTACATATGGTGTTTTTTTTTTGTTTTTTTTCCCTCCCTTCACATTCTCGTCTGAATGGATGCAAATGTCAAACACATGATGGCCAAATCCCAGAAGAATGCTCTTAATGAGGAGAGGAGAACAACATGTGGAGAATCTCGTTATCGTTGTCATTATCACACACACACACACACACACACACACACACACACACACACACACACACACACAGGCAGCCATTGTTTGTGCCTTGGCTTTTATTAATGCATCACACTCTGACTTTTGGGTAGCTGCTGTTAACAGTGGTGCAAAAGTGGGTAAAGAAAACAGAGAAATCTGCTGGAAGCATGGTGACAGCTGACAACAACATTAGCTGCACTGGAAACCAAGAAGGGATTTGGTGCTTGTGGGTGGGCAACAGTGAGGTGAGTCCTCAAGTTTTCATGGTCTTAATATGACACGAGAGTTTTGTGTTACCAGTTTTAGACGGGCATGTTTCAGACAGGTGTTTGAGACGGAGCCAGAACCTCTGATGAATATACCACATTTTATTACTATTCAGTGTTTTTAACCTCATCTCATAGTTGAAATTAACACCATCTCTAAGAGAAATAACAGCTTCAGGGCCAAGCTGCTTGCAATTACTTTAACCACCTTTGATGAGAGCCTAATTACTAAAAATCTTATTTTTTTTTTGCCTCTAGACTTCAGGATACTTGAGAAGTCATGTGATACATGGCAAGGGATTAATACTGATCAGCTATTTTTGGTGCTAGTGTTGAAGGTCACCATCTGCCCCATAGGCTGTCTCTCTCTCTCTCTCTCTCTCTCTCTCTCTCTCTCTCT
>BJFM01001740.1:17104-70280 GCA_016586285.1 Arothron firmamentum
TCTCTCTCTCTCTCTCTCTCTCTCTCTCTCTATCTATCTTTTACAATCCCTTCTCTGTCATACCTTAATATGCTGATACTCTTTGTCTTCCTCTTGCAAGACCTCCAGCTGCTTCAGAACAGACTCCTGCTGGAACTCTTCATGTTCAACCTGTGTGGGCACCAGACAAGGAATACTAAGAACCTGGGCAGCCACCTCCCAAAACTAGCATCATAAGACATAATTTTCTTTTATCAGAAGTTGTTTTTAATAAAAGATCACCTTTAGTTCATTTTCTAAATGGTTGATGGTAATATACAGTATCTGTCTGTCTGTCTTATGTTGGTGATAGCAAGCAGCATCAATAATTTTGACCCTTTTATCAGTTATATTGAAAACAAAACGCTAATTTTCCTGCTATTTTACATCTAATAAGCGAAAAAAGATGACTGCATTATTGAAAGGGAAATGAATCCACAACCAGACGCTACAAATAGTTAAGCCCTGGAGCAAGCTGCACAAAAACCGTAACACTGGGACACTTCCAAAGAGGAAACAGTTCTTTGCGTGTCTTGAAGGCATGTAGATAGTCCACAGAAGTACACCCACTGTAGGATTACTCAGTATGCATCAGCATCTCCATAGTTACAGCGTATTGGGATCCGTTCCGCTCACTGGGACAGTGGTACCACGCTGACTAAAAATAGTTTCTGTGCCTTCAATAAGCGTGCCGTTGTGCTCTCCCATTACAAGCAAAATGCTGAAGATTAAATTAAAGGGTTTTAAGTGTGAGAAACAGCCAAAGAAAAACCAAACTGGGATGTTAGCTCAGAGAACAGGAACAAAGGTGAAAAGTAGAATGTCGTGACACTCACACTCACCATCAGTTGTTTCATGGACGTGTGCTCTTCGTTCTCGCGCGCAGCATTGTGGTCTTTGTGCACAATTTCCACACGGATGTCATTTTTGGCCGACACGACTCCTTTCAAATCTGGCAGAAACAGATGGCACACATATATCTGAACAAGCTGGACAAACAGTACATGTGTTCCCTTGGTGCAGTATGCAGCACAAAGATATCTGGCGATCAGTGAAGGTCCTCCAGTTTAAATTTCAAACACTGCTGATTAACCAGGTGTTTCCTGACAAAAGATAATCTTTTCCTACATATGCATATGCAATCTCACACAGCCATTCCATGGTGGGGCAATCTGTTTGGGACAATGCTTAGGTTACTGTCATATAACAATTAAGTCTTACTTTCTGTCTTAATTTTGCTTGCAAGTTCTCTCTGGTGAGCACAGATGGAGACGGGCAGTGAGGGCATAACCAGGTGCGCTTCCTCTGTAGTGTACAGACAATAGACATGCTGAAGGGATCAGTAGCAACAATCAGGGCTTGGACAGAGACAGCCGCCGTCTGAATCTACCCGAGACACCAGGAATATGAATGGGTGTAATTAGCCTCAAAAGTGAATGTAGTCAGAACAGGGTTGCATGGAGGCAGCTCTTAGTTGATCTGACTGTCTGTGCACCACAAAAACACGTCCATCCTAACAAGTAAGGCATCTTTTAATGTTCCCTGACAGTACTGCCACCTGCTAGTAGCTCAATGGAAAGAATTGACAACCACAATTGAGAGAAGATTCATTTCTGTTACCTTTAAATCACAACAGCATTGAAATAAATGGACTTTTTTTCTTTTTTCTCAATGTGCTGAAATTCAGGCAGGAGTACTTCAGTAGATATTACAGGAAACAAATAACTTGGCATACTTCTCTGAGAACGGGTGCAACAGAACGCCCCGATGGTTCCTATGAAGACGATGAGGGCAACAAAAGCTCCCACAGCGATGCCGATGATCACCGCCACCGGCAGCGACTCTGCAGAGAGCAATCAGAGAGAGGCGGACGACCACTATTACTCGCTGCAAACGTTTCAAACGAGAGATGGCAGAACACACACACACACACACACACACACACACACACACACACACACACACACACACACACACACACACACACACACACAGTGGGCTTCACAAACACACATATCAGAGCAGGTTCTCTGCAACATCAGTGGCAATATTCTCTCAGGCAAAAGGCCGCGAAAGATGAAGAGAAGCAGGAGGAGGAAGAAGAAGAAGAGGAAAGATGATGAAGAGGAAGAAGATATACGCATTGAACATCCACTCGCATGTGTAAATGGTCAGCATGTGTTATTATCCTTTTAAAGAATTTAATAACTTTCAATTTACTCTCATTTAGGGGGCTGACAGAGTTCACTGAGGGCTTTTATTTTGGATGAATACGGTGTGGACAGTGTGCATTTAGTTTTGCAATGATGATGCTGAAATTGTGCGAAGGTAAGGATCAGACCTGCATTTAAATGTTCCCCTGACATCTCCATTAGAGCAAGCTTTGATAATTCTTGTTACCAGCCCACGTTTATGACCTTCTGGCTTTTGAACAAATGCAATCGCTTGCTCTCCCTCCACCGTTAAAACCTATTTAATGTCTTCTCTCATCAAAGTCACTTTTACATGAGCAGTTTATAATTTTCATTCGTGATTACTGGGAAAACAGTAATCGCAAACGGTAGAGGGGGAAAGGTCAGCAGATAACAAGTAAGTGTTTGGAGTGAGAGAATTAGAGAATGGATTAAGAGTCTGCGTCACAAGATCAAGAACGCAGGTATTTGGTATTTTATATTCAGTGTGCGGCCTAAGGGTCATTAGTTCAATGTACCAGGGAGCTGCTCTAACCTACAAAACAAAATTCCATTAATGTATCATTCTTATTATCAGAATTATGCTGCTGAACATTAATCATCCTGTATTAAACATGCAGAAACGCTGAAAAATGTCATTATAAACAGGATGTGAATGTTTTTGCACACACAATGCTGGTCTCTCACGTTCACTACCACACTGGAGAAAAGGAAGGTGAACTTGTCGAACCTTGGCTCCCACCTTGTTCCTTAAGGCGAATAATCTCTGTGTCAGAGCCAAAGCTGTTCCACGCTGTGCAGTTGTAAATAGTTTGGAAGTCGGCTGGGACAATGTTACTCATGGTCAGGGTGGAGATGACTCCTTCCTCGGTGGTCACCGTCTCAACGGTGTAACGGCCTGATGTTCCTGACTCCAGCACAGTCTCCTTCCATGACCAGGCCTGAGGAAAGGCAAAAGCGTCATGAGAGGCTGTTTCTGACCCTCACGAGCAGAGTTCTCTTGTGAAAAGCAGAAATATTGTGAAGTATTTGGTCATTATGAGCTGTTTATGCGTGTCAGACTTCTAAAGCATCTGCAGCATATTTGGAAAAATGGAAAATTTTAAAAAAGGGAATCTCTCGTGCAGCGCTGCAATGTGAAATCAGTTAGAGTGTATTTTTTCAGTCATCCATCCATCCATCCATCCATCCATCCATCCATCCCTCCATCCATCCATCCATCCATCCATCCATCTCCACAGTTGGGGAAGCAGGAAAAGGTCCAAGCTGCACAGGAACAGATTAACAGGACTACCAGAAGCCAGGATGAAAAACAAGCCAGGAAGTTAATGAAAGCATGATGGAATGATGTGATGGTGGCATTTGTAGGAATGTGGAGCGAGACTGGAGGAAAACAATCACCTTTGCATTTGCCGGATTTATTTATGCCGTTCCCTGCCAATCTCAACGCCTTTCATTTAGTGGCTGCTTTCATTGGAGGCGTCATATTGTTTTACCTTACTGGTATAAATTCAGTTAAAATTTTCTATTTTTGAATGGGGAAAAAGCACAGTTCATCCATCAGGAAGAAAGACGTAATTGCTGGAAACAGAATATGTCAGGCAGTGACTTACAGGCATGTTTTACAGCGTTGAAATGGCTTTAAAAAGTTTTCCCTATTGTAAAAAGCTGCAATTAATTAAGTTCTGGGATGCAGAATAAATTAAAGGGAAAGCTTTTAATGCTGGAATCTTTTGTGCAGAGCTTGAGGTTTAAGAAAGAAGGATGTTGTCTCAACAGCACAGATGTTTCACATTTATCAGTTCCAGACATGCAGCAAGTGAAGAGAAGGCAGCGTGACAAAAAAACAATACTAATGGAGGGTAAATGTTCAACACAAACACCCCCTTCTGTATGATTCTGATAGCAATTGTGCTGCTGGTTAATGCTGGGAATTAATATAATTACTGTTAAAAAACAAAACAAAACAAAACAGATTGATAAAGTATGGTAATTAAACACACACACACACACACACACACACACACACACACACACACACACACACACACACACACACACATATACTGTATGCACCTCTATTCACATATATCTACATCTACATTTACACAAAAAAAGTGAGCTCTGACAACAAACTGAAGGTCCATAAACCCAAATTCACCACAAAAATGTGCATTAGGTGAGATACTGGCTGTCCAGAAGAAAAGAAGAAATTCATAAATTGTTGGAAAAGGTAAGTGTTGTATGATTATTTATTGTTTAGTTATCAAGATGTCACATTGTGCTGGCAGTAAATTTTTCTCTGTATTGTCTTAAAAACTTCACCAATTCTATATGTTCCTCTTCACATAATCTAAAACAATTGTTGTGACTTATAGAATAGAATCTGCACTTTGGGGTTTGCTAAATGAGCATGAATTGCACATAAAAAAGTAGTCCTGGAATTGAGTGGGATGTGTGTCAGACACAGATCCATCTTATCGTGCTTGTGTAAACATTTTTAGTCTTCAGCTGTAATGATCCTTTCGAGCATGTTTGGGATTTTTGAGATTTTCAACATAAATAGCTGACGTTACTTACAATGCGGTCTGGAGGAGGCGTACTTCTTATGAAACACTTGATTTGGCCCTTTTCTCCATGTAAAGCTTGCTGCGTCTGTGTACTGGAGATAGTGGGTGGCCCTGAAAGAAAAGAAATCCATCGAGTTAGTTGGAAAATATCATGTGACATTTATCTGACATTTGCAAGTAGATTTTATCCGGAATGCTCTGGTGTCAAGCAGGAACACCTGTATTGGGTAATTTGGGACTCTTATTGAAGACGATGTCTGAACATCACTCAACACAGACATCTTAAATGCGTGACAGGAGGCCATAAATGAAACTCCAGGGCTCTTCTTGCATCAAGGAACTCTTGAGTTATGGCTGGCTAACTTCCTCCCCCAGAGGTAAATATTGATGAAGCACTGTGGGGTGCGTTCAGGATTTAAAAGGTGGGAAAATAAAATGTGCTACAATAGAGGGGACGAAAAAAAACCCAAAAAAGAACCCCATGATTGTTGCTTTATCAGGTACAGTATGTCTGCTGTTTTCCAGCAGGTTTTTCACAGAAGAGCAGATCAGGACAATAAGACACAAAACACCAGCTTTTCAATTAACTGTGAACACTAAAACTGAAAACATTGACTGGCTAAATAATATCAAGACCATCAAACCTAATAGTTGACATTCTTTCACTCAAATTTCCACTTAAACCACTTAAGCCTCTGGAAGCTGGAACCTGTGCTGTGAGGTGGCAATGATAAAGGCTGCACACTGCTTATATATCTCTTTAAATTGTCCACCCACACAAAAAAGGGAGGGGGTCATAAACGTGATAAAGATGGAGGATGTGAAGGCTAATGATATGTGAGGCGAAATCACTGGTGCGAGACTTCAGGGGTGGCAAACCCTCCCACAAGTGACACTTTCTCTCAGCGGGATGGTGGAGCATTGCTCTGCATCTCATCTCAAGGAAAGGCATTCCCTAAATAGAGGTAATTTACTGGTTTCACCCAAAACGAGCTGAAAGAAGCCTTTATGGCTGCCTGTCCTGTTAAATGTGATTGACAAGGGCAGCCCAGCCCATGTGACTGGGCTGCCCTCCGCCTGGTCCGAAGGCTGTTCACACCAGGCGACAGCACTGATGCAAAGATGTCGCACGTGACCCAAATCTGTCTGTTGTGTTTTTATCCTTCATCGTCACACATCTGTTTGGAAGCACAAAGGCAATGAGCAATGACTGGCTGATTATAGTACAGCTGTAAAAGATAACAGCTACGAATGCGCAAATGATCCGATTATCATGTTTTAACCGAGTAAAAACATCTGATAATAAAAGCATTTACCTGTCTGATACATTACACATTCCTGTGCTACAGCTGACATGCCACCATTGAAGAAAGAAGACTCTTTAAGCTGTGAGGAAGGTCGACATGGCGACGCTGACGTGGTTGTGATTTGCAAAGCTTACGTCATACATGTCACGTGAAAACTCACCACTTTAAAGACAAAGTATGGAACAAATAAAAAGCAGCGATTGTGTTAGCATCAAAATTCAGAGATGCAAACAGGCGCTTTGATGTGATTGATGATGACAATTTTGATTGGTTGGTAGGAGTTGGAGACATACAATCAACCAATGACTATTTTAGATTCTAACCTATTTATTAGTACATTTATACCCATTTCGAATGCCAGCCTACTGTCTCTCTACAGGCCGACTCTCAGCAGCAGCATAGCTGGGGTCTTTGGTGAAATCTGGGAAAAGGAAAGAGCAACACATTTAAAGTCCCGGAAATGTGCTTCCGTTTTTTGAGGCTGCATAAAAAGTCAGACATTTAGCACTTTTCTGTGAAGTGTTTAACGCTGTGCAGTGAAGCTGCACATGAGACTATTTACTCTGCACGAAACTTCCCTCAGACCTGAGCTCTCTGCCATCTCTCTGATGATACATAATTGCAGTTTATTACCTGTCTCTTATTAAAATGAATTAGCATTTTAATGAGACTTTGCCAGATGGTGTCTTGGTAGGCTACTGGAAGATGCTGAAGGAATGCTGCTGCTCCAAAATAAATGCACTTGCAAACAGAAGAGTAAAAACAAAACGGGGCTTCTATTCTTCATCCATTTCTTCTTCTGTCTTGCGAACAGAGCGGCTGCATGAGCTGTGTGTGGGATAACTTGTGCAAGGACATGTCCACATAAATTTAAGCAGTTGGAAGTGGATTGTACAGCAACAACTGTCAAAATGAGATCAATTACATACTGCAAAAGGCCAGGAATAATGACTGGGAAAGATCTATTCTATGGATTAGAGCTGCAAATGAGGATTATAATTAGATACGTTTATCTCACTGGTGCAGGCAGCGGCTATGTGCTTGCTACTCAGATCAGAACTTGTGATCTTAGGCTGCTAAGAGGGAGGTGGATGGCACAACCACGTCAGCAGCGAGGGGGCATTCCTGATGTTGGGTAGGACGTTTCATTCATTCCTTCATGTTGAAGCATGATAAAGCAATACCAGTCCTGATTTGGCTCCATTCAGGACAAAACATTCCTTTGGTTTCGTTGATTTTTGCTTTTAATATAAGTGTGCACAAACAGCTTCAAAGCAGCTGAGAATAACCCAGAAACCTGGTTACCAAAGAGCACTGAAAAAATGCCGGAACCCCCGTCACACTTCAATTTGACTGAATATAATAAAAGTAGATTGAGCAGCATGTCAGATATATGACACTCTTCAGCAATATGTGTGTGATCCTCCCCCTCTTCCTCCTGCCATTTTAGCTCTAATATATTTGGGAAATAGAAGCAAGTGGAAATGCATGAAACCACAATAATTTCCTGTCATCTGTAATTGGCCAGCTGAGGCTGGTATCATGTTTGATGGCTTCGCAAACCTGAAGCTTTTCTACTGCTCGAGTGAGCCTGATAGCAAAAGCTGCAAATATCCATTTATCTGTTTTACGCTACTTCTACATTACAGAAAATTGCTATGTTTAATCAAAAACAGCATTTTTTTTCTCCACATGGTTATAACTTAATACCCAATTCTAATTACTGGGATCATTGTAATTAGCCCTTAAATAACACATGCCCGAATCAAATCCCTGTGAATAAATATAGCATCAGCTGTAAAAACTTATCAGCTACTTGATGAGTTTACGTCAGTTTGGCATCAATCAGCTTCTTTACATTAAAAGAAGTATATGGTGAGACGTTTGTTCAGGCCTCCATTTAACCTTGCTAGTTGCAATTCACTCTTGTTCTTTCATACAACTGAGTCCAACAGATCCAAAATCCCATAGCCCGACAGCTTATCACAGCTTTAACGATATGAATGCTTAATAACAACACATATGACTGCTTAATAACAACACAGATATGATTGCTTAATAACAACACAGATATGACTGCTTAATAACAACACAGATATGACTGCTTAATAACATGGAACAGGCAGTGTTCTAAGGCTCTCAGCCACTGATCATCCCATCATTCATGCTAACGGCCGGAGGAGACCCTGCACCTCTTCTTCTTAGTCACAGGAGGAATCTTTATTTAATTATAAAATGGATTTAGCTTTAAATAGAAGCAATGATAATAATTAGCTGTAATTATGTCATCCAAATATCAGAAAAACAATAAGCAGAGAAATAAATCAGGGGTAAATTCTGAGTGCTAAACACAAGTGGAAGGATCCTAAAACAAACATGAGAAATAGAAGAGAACCCAATGTCAGTAAGATATGAGATTTTAAAATATGGCAATAAAGGACTGATGTGTTTTTTTAATATCTGATAAAGAGTCAAAATCTCATAATGTGTGGGAACGGAGATTTTTGCAGACTGCCTCTCCACCTCGTTGGATAATCCTGAGAGGGATTTCTCAGCTACTCCTGAAACCACCCATTCGCCTGAGAACAAGCCACACTTCCATCACTGCAACGTCAACTTATGAATTTAGAAACTCAAAAGCATGAACACATATAGAGAGTAAGACCAAAATGTTAGTCCTGACTTTTAGTAGTAGAGAGATCCTCAGCGAGTTTAAGTCTTGTATTCATTCTGAGTGAAAACTATCAACCTCATTTTTGGGCTGTTGAGACGGCTCGTGTGAGGACATCAGGTCAAAGTCTTGCAGAAAGCCCGGATCTCAACACACTTGAATTTCTCTGGTCATGCATCTGAAATTTCATTTTCCCCTTCATTAATTTGCTCCTTCCTTTCTTAAAGCAGGCTGCGATGCTAATTAAATGGGCAGATAAAGACTTTCTCAGCAAGAAATTGCAAAAAAAAATAGAAGAAAAAAGAAAGATCTACAAACCAGAGCTCTGTGGGATATATTGTGCGATCTGTTGGGCCTCCCTCTGCCTTACTGTGGTAATGGGCTTTCTCTCCCTAGGTTGCCGGCGTCGTGCGCATGTGTCATTATGCATATCGCGTTGCCACACATGCACACGCTAACGTGTAGCTGTGGCTGCATTAATTAATGTGTATTTCATGAATATATGGTCCTTAAGTATACACAAGCTAAATCCTTTCAAGCGTGTCAGAGAAGTTCTCTCAATTCCAGCATCTGAATGACTCTGAGAACAGCCATGAATCTATATTGTACACTTGATAAATAATCCTTAACACGACTGCGTGGATTCTGCAACAGCACATTTTTATACATGTAATGGCATTTTCTGTTCGCATTTGAAATCCTGCGGAGCTTTCCTTCATTCTCCAGATGTTTAACTCGACAATATGTATCCCTTAACGATTTAAACACAAACTGCATCCCCTGCTAGCTGTTTGATTATAATTAAATTACATTTTTCCCTGGGGAGGGCAGGAATCCTCATGTCTATGCAGCAGAGCACAGTGGGAGCCAGTGACACAACAGCGGAGAGAGACAGACAGCAGGGATGACAAATTCTAAACACATGTAATTTAAATGATGGCTCGAAGGGAAGAGAAGGGAAGGGAAAGGGTGGGGAAGGGGGCAGGACCGCAGGGAAAACAAACAGCAAAGAAGCAGTCAAATGTGCAGCAGACGCTGGCAGATCTAAATATGCACAGCGATGGTCCTCGTCCCACTGAAGGTCCACTCAATCGTCGACTGCCAAGGTCACATGACCCGTGCCATTATGCTAGGCTTACATAGCGTAAGCAATGCATTTCAGAGCGAATGATACGGGATCGTGCATGAACCAAGAGCCCCTCCTTACTCCAGGCGTACATACACTTAAACCACAGTGTTGGCACTTTCACAACTTTGACAATCAGATTTGCCTCCAGGATCGGGATGAAAAATGACTTCTTGTGTGGTTTGAGGGAGGGAAAAAAATGATGAATTTCAATTATTCAGAAGAAGAAAAAGTAAAATAGCCTTTGAATGTCAAATATCAGCCTGTGCGAGAAGATGCAAAACCGATGAAAAATCAGACCGCCTAACCTCGTATGAAGGAGCACTGTGGAGCATAAAAATAAACATGCCATTTCAGCCCTGTTGGAGTTGTTTATGCATTCTAATCTTTATTAAAACAGTCTATCTTCTTTTTGTCATGGCATCAGCAGCAACAACAGCTGAATGGAGGCACATAACCGGGCAGGATTCTGTTTAATGTTAGCAATGTGGAAAAGACATCAGCCTTAGCGCCAGTCAACAGGATGTGAAACAAAAGAATTGCCCCCACCCGTTTTCATCACACATGCTTTGGTTCCAACTGAATTCCTGGTGGGGGCGGCGGGGGTGGGGTGGGGGGGGAATGTAGACGGCGTGTGGTGAATGATGAGGTTCTGATCTGGTGCTGGAGCAAAGGAGGGAATATGGGTATCCCTCCCTCTCTGATATGCAAAGCTACAATATCAGCCGTTGGAAAAGGAAACACTTTACATTGTTCTCTACTTGAAATATCTTCATCCTCAAATCCACAAACTCTCCTGCGACAGAACTAAATCAACGTCCTGTCTCCTGTTTCTTAAATCCTTTTTTTTTTTTTTTTTTTTACTTTCTGTTATTGCAGCAGTTTTGGTTCAGATGGAATTGGGGTACATAACATGCCAATTCTACATCTCTGCCACAGTAAAGCATGCTCCTGAATATCAACTACTCATAATGAAGTCATTTGTTTGAGAGTTGCCAGGTCTCCCACCAAGGCTGGTATTCATTAGCCAGTCAGTGGTCGGCAAAAGGAAGCTTCCGCTTCATTCACACAGAATATAATTATAGCTGAGGTACATTTCACCTGTTTATGCAAAAGCCAAGTTCGCTCACATTTCCTTTGTGAAGGAAGTGTGCCACTTCTCTCTCTCTCTCTCTCTGTGTGTGTGTGTGTGTGTGTGTGTGTGTGTGTGTGTGTGTGTGTGTGTGTGTGTGTGTGTGTGTGTGTGTGTGTGTGTGTGTGTCACATGTTGTTTTGTTTTGTAGCCGTTTGGTAAAAATGCCTTAAAATCCTGCTACAGATTTTGCTGGAAGCCCTTCAGACAATTGGTTATGTAAACCAAAGGAAAGGCAGAATAATGAAGACTGCTTTATAATCCAGAGATCAATATTTGTATTTGCATTTGCATGTGCATTTGGATGCATGCATACTCAACAATAGTTCCCCTCTGGACATATATTAGTCCCTGCACATGTCTGCACTGGTTGCTAAAACTATGCAAGGTTTTGGAAGCTACTCTTCTGCAATTCATGAAGAAGCATCACCTCACTGTAGCTGATGGTGCACTGACTCAACATCAGTCTCCATGTGAGCACCCCAGACAACTACGGGGATTGGTCAGTTTATTTTTAATGTGTAAGGAGAGGAAATTTTAAGTTCGTGCAAAATTCACATAGAAAACTCTATGAATTCTTCTAGGGATGTGGTAGAAAATCAAACCTACCGTTGACGGTAAGGGAAACCTCCTTTTCACCCGCTCCCACACGTGGGACCACAGCACGGCACACGTACTTCCCAGCATCCTCCTGTCTCACTGACTTCAGAGTCAGGAGGTTCTCATTGCTCAGAACCTGCAAAAAAAAAGAGTCAAAGATCATTTCATGCAGTGATAGTGACTTCAAACCTGCGATAGCAACAAGGCGGTGCAGTGGGGCAGAGCAGCTCATAAAGCTTTTTATACCTTAAAGGGCACTTCTCCTCAATTATTAAAATCCAATTTAAGTTCCCGGACAAGGAGGGAAAAGTGCTTGAATTTGGCCTTTGGTGTTGACAAAGAAATGCTGGAATAGATGTGAATTCAGGATCACTAGATGTTCAAGTGGGACTGTCATCTCTCCAGGTCATGAGCTTTTTTCTCTCTTTTATTTTCACAAATTCTCAAAGGCAAACTTTTTCAAAACTGATGCATTAATGTGTGAAGTGCTTCTTAGTGACAAAGACCACTATTCTCACCACTCCAGACCCCCTCTTCATCCACACGATGGTCAGAGAGGGGTTTCCTGTCCAGGCACAGTTGAAGACAGCGTCAGAGCCAAGGTCCACCTGCAGGGACTGAGGTTCAGCAGCCATGCGGGGGCCAACTGTGGAGGACAAACACCACTGACTCTCCTTCGTTCCACCGCTTATCGAGGCGTGATGTCACATTTCTGAAAAGGCATGAAGATTTGATGTTCACTCACAGTAGACGTCAACGTTGCGGCTGACGTTGGTGCTGCCGAGAGGGTTGGTGACCTCACAGGAGACAGGTTCTGTAAAGAATGAGTGGTCCACAATGACCTCATATGTGTCTCCAGAGACCTCCTTGATCATACTTCCTCCTTTTGCCCACCTGGTGACAAGAATAGAGATGCACAGGAGAGAGAGAGAGAGAGAGAGAGAGAGAGAGAGAGAGAGAGAGAGAGAGAGAGAGAGAGAGAGAGAGAGAGAGAGAGAGAGAGAGAGAGAGAGAGATTTGGTCACAAAGCGAAAAAGCCTGAAGAGGAGGAAAATGAGAGAGTTCACACGTTCTCGTGTCAACAGCACTCTTTTGTGTGAATAAATCATCATCCTGAGCGGTTTTTGTGCTTTGGTTTGAGCTTGTCTTTGTGGCAGCTCTCCACGCTGTGACAGGCTCCTCGGTGAATCGGCGCAGACAGCACGTTCCTCGTTACGCCAGGAAGAAGAGGAAGCTCAGAGTGCCAGCAAAGAAAAACAAAGCTAAAAATGATAAACGGTTTGCTCCTCCACCTATGAAGATGTTGGCTGACACACGTTGTATTCCATATGACAGCCGAAGGTAATAAATTGACAGGGACTTACATAAAGAACACGTGTTTGTGTTTGTCAATGGCAGCTCTTCTGACAGGGACAAGGACCCTCCCCGAGTGCTGAGGTGAGACTTTAAGGTGAGGAGGTAAAACCCTCTCTAGATGTGTTCAGGTCTCTTTGAGGAAACTGAACAGCATTGTGGGAATAAACAGAAGACACTTTCACTTTCTTGGCAGTATGGAGAGGAGTTTTGTGGGACAGGGAACCCATTTGTTTTCCATGACTAAACTGGTGCCATGCTTGACTGAAAAAGTATAATTTAAATGAGAACAGATTACTTTATTCAATCAGTAAGTGAAGTGAAGCAGAATTCTAATTGGGCTTCATGGAATTTTTATTTTTTTGCACCTTTTCTCCAGCAATATAGCTTGTTTGATTACTTATTTATTTTGCTTGTATCACATTCAAGCGCTCCACTACACCTTAACTGCCAAAGACATTACAAAAATAGGCCATGACTCTTTCCGTTCTGAATAATGCAACACGAGTTGTACTAGTCAGGAAATATTCCTGCTGTAGTTTTGGGACAGAATTGAGAATGCCCAGTTTATATCTGCAAAGATTCACTTCTTTAGGAAAAAAAAATCAGATTCTCAGTCATCAGCTTTGGAAAGAATCAAATTAATCACAAGAGCAGAAGTGCATCTCTGATATTCTCCCTCTGCTGTTTCTGTGCTCAACAAAGATGACCAGGGGCCTCTGACTAGCAGGGTACCTCGCTGCCACCAGACCGTCAGCCATTTTGAACTTTGTGTGTGGGTCTTGGTTGAGGAAACTCGCTCTTCATACGTAAAGCTGTTCTGACTGTGTGGTTTGTACTGTGTTGTTCGACATGCTCCTCAGTGTCACCCCACTCTGTCCTTCTGAGCCAGGGTTGATATTTGTCTGTCCACTGCCAGCTGGTCTTGCTTCCTGTGGTTGCCACACTGGGTTTAGAACCTATTTTGTTTTTTGCAGGTAATGCTCTTTGTACGCCTTGCTTTTTGTACATCCTGAGGGTTTTTGTTTAATCGTTGCTTCCTGTTTTTGTTTTTTTTTTTTTGCAAACTTATACTAAGTCTCTTTTGGTTGTATTCCCTCTTCTTTTTGTGTTGAGCATTACCTACATGGCCTAATTTGGTGTATTTTCTTTTTTTTTCTTCTTTGTCCTCACCTTCCCAAGTTGTCCCAAAATAAAATAATGGCGACTATTACCAACCTTTACCTGATTTATGTTTTCCCTCCATCCGTTGTGAGCCAGGGATGGAACAACCAGGATCACAGGGACACTGGCAGAACGATGGCGATGATTACAAATATAATTATTTTTCTTCAGCTCTCATGCAAAAGGTATTTAAAGAAAAAAGGACCATAGATAAACGTTGCTAGTAAAGCTACTGGTTCTAGCAGCTTGCGCTAAAGTCTGGGTTTTGTACTGAGTTCCAAGGTAAACACAAATGTTTTGCTATCTGGCTCCTCCGGAGCGGAGGACATGTCTGTCAGGATTGTGAGCCCTCACCAGTGTTGGAGAGAGCACAGACAGAAGGCTGTCATCCTCAGGGAGCGTTGCAGCTCTGCTGGGGTACTGGGCCTTGTCCAAGACTCATGTCTAAACATAGCAAGGCCCAGGGTAACACAAACACCTGCATTCCCTTTGGGAGGGATATAAGGTCAATGCAAGCTTACTCAATAACTGACTCACTTCTCACCGTTGAGATACTCGGGGAGTTCATGCAGACAAAGGGTGTGAATCACGTCGACAGGATTTTATGTGTGTGTGTGTGTGTGTGTGCGTGTGTGTGTGCGTGCGTGCATAAGTGTGTGTTTTCTGAATGGGGCACTAGTCTGTAAGCCAACACTGTTAAACAGATAAACATGTCTGCTGGTAATGGAAGCAGAAGATGAGGAAGATGGCGAGAGTTTTATATTGCAGAATGTGATTACAGCAATAAAACACGAACAATTAAATTAGGCAGGTATCTGTGCCATCACCATTCAGACCCATCTTAAATCAGGTCCCACAGTTGCTAATGACTGTTGAATATGAGATAAATGGTACTTTTAGTAATAGGATGCTGTCACTGCAACATATGCAGAAATGACAGAATGGATTGCAATGGACTGGATCCTGACATACTTACACTTGGACATTATTTCAATGATTTCTCCTGGCTGGGAGACAACTCCTTCACCAAGCATTACTTTTTGCGGCAGACTGAACCGTGACATTGACTTCATCTGTCAGCAACTTTTCCAGTTTCGGCTGTGAGAGAAACTCAAACCGGCGATGCTTCCGTGGATGGACGGACGGACAGACGGGCAGACAGACAGGCTTGTATCATGATTGCATGGTAGACCTGAAGAAACCAGAGTCTCCAGCGGCTACACCACCAACATCCGTCCCATTCGAGACTTCAAAAGTGTGAAGGATGCTTGTTTGCTGCAGTGCAAATCCAAGAAGGAGCCTGTCGTTACTCTGGCTGCAGTGATGCGCAGACAAGAGGTCTGCTTTGTTTGTTATTCTTCTCTTCTGTCTCTGCTGGTTTCTTGCTCGGATCTGAGCAAACACTGCCTCTCATCAGAAAAATGGTCGACTGATTGTGATGGAAGGAGTTTAACCCTTGTAACTAAAGAACAGAAATGAAGGTGTTCAGACCCGCTCATTTTTGCTGTTAGAGTGTTGATTCCCCAAGTGCAAACTGCAGCCACACATGCCCATGCTTCATTCACACTTCAGCTTCACTTATCTGTACTTCCAGCCCCTGTCTCCACACCATTCCTTTCCAATTCACTGGTTGCCTTCATCTTCACCCATTCCCAGTGTCTGTGCTGGAAATTTGTGTTGCTGTGAAAATATATATCTCATTTCCATTTTCATGATTAAATTTAGATTTACCAAACTAGTGTGGCAAAAGCACATTACCACCACTATCTCGGTCCTGTCTCCAGTGCACATGGGGAATGGATGGCTCTCTTGGGACAGAAAAGAGGCCATCTGTCTGAGGACTACTCTGTCCTTGCGCTGTATCTGATCTGGGGTAGACAGAGTGTATTAGCACTGAAAAATGGCCCCACACTGCTCGGCCAGCCTCGTACTCAGGTTTGTAATATAGCTCTCTAGAGAGGGAATAGGTGTGTGTGTGTGTGTGTGTGTGTGTGTGTGTGTGTGTGTGTGTGTGTGTGTGTGTGTTGGGGCGGTTCGAGTATCCCCGCCAGATATTACGAGGCCCCAAATTCGTCTGCCCAAAGTCCCAAAGTTCAATAATTCAGAGGAGTCCTTCAGCGACAGTATAAATTGCTGGGGAACCAAAGAAGAGCCCAGACCTGGTTAGACATGTGACCTTGAAGTGTCCACTTATTAGTCTGCGTGGATATTTACTCCTGTTGTGACTCAGACCATTCACATAGCTGAGAGAACAGGTGACATTAGGGGAAAAACAGAAGACAAATAGCATAAGGAGAAAGCTCTAACCTCTTCTTTTCATTCTGTTTGTCAACAGGAGAGAAGGTATCTCCGCAGCTGTTGCGCGTTGGCTCTGGGTGACCTGGGGAGCGTTCTGATTCAAGCATTGATCCAGTCGCATAACAACAGAGGTGAAATCCCTTCGCGGGTGCAATATGTGTCCTGTCTACGCTGCAAACCTACACAATCAAATACAAACCTTGTTTTTCCACCAGACCCCCCACCCCCCCACCCCGCTTTTCCCTTTAAAAAGGGCAGAATCCATCAGAAAGGCTACATCGCTGTTTTGCCACCTGCGAGGGTGCTGTACATCCATTTCATTTCCCCGAACCCTTACAAGATTCTGAGTCGGCCAATTCCCTTTGCTATTGATTTCATTCCATTTATTTTTGCTGGGTTTTAAAAACCTCCCACACACAAAACCATCTCCTGACGAATCACTTCAGTTTTCCGCTTCTAGATGGCGACACCAGAGTTTGTATTTATTCTTAATTTAATCAAGAAGTCAAATTGAAAAATATGGATATGCTAATGAATATTAAATAAGTCAAAAAGAAGAAAGTGTGTCAATTTAAACAAAATAGAATTTTTTTTATAATCAAATAACTTAGTTTAATAAGGAACATTCAAAAAGCTAAGAAATGTTTTCTAATTGAAATATTAAAAATTAAAATGTTTTTCTAATTTAAATATTTTTAAAGTCAGACAGAATTTAAGAAAAAGAAAGTAAAGCAGTGAGAATAGTGCACAAAATATGCACACACGTATATATATATATATATGTCAAAGTTTACAAAGTAGACTTGCCACACACAGTAAAAGCATTAGGAGAAACCCTGCAGGGAGCTCCTGCTTTTTCTATCATGTGTGTTCCACAAAGCTTACTCAAAAAAAGAAAGAAAGGAAGAAAGCAGCCTTGACAGCCTGATTACATGTTCGTTTGTTTATTTTTCTTTCAACATAATGATTGATATTTAATGTTTGAGGGGACTCATATTACCACATAGCAAACTGCAACACACTTACACACACGCGTGCGCGTGCATGTGTGCGCACACGCACACACACACACACACTAAGCATTGCAAATGTTTTTTTAGAAGCATTTTTATGAGAAAAACAATTTCAACTTTCTGTCTCTTTAGTGGAATGGTGTTTTTCGCTTACCTATAGAGTGTGACGGGAGGGTTGGCCTTTGCAGAGCAGTGGAATTTCACAAGGTTTCCTTCCAGAACAGGCTGAGGTTCCACTGAAAGATTGACAAGTGGTAGATCTAAAAAAAATAAATAAATAAATAAAATAAAAATAAAATAAATAAAAAACAAAACAAAAAAGAGAGATCCAGTTAGGGCAGCAGAGGTTTCCAGTCATCTTACAGCAAAAAAGATTAAGCTCAGATATATTTGTTATATTGAGTGCTTGGATTTGAGTGTTCTGGATTTCAGTTAAATTAATGTAATAATAATAATAATAATAATAATAATAATAATAATAATAATAATAATAATAATAATAATAATAAAATTCCACTTCCCATGGTTAAGATGCTGTTACAGAAGAGGCACAAATTGACAACAGGAATTAGCAGAAGAGATCACATTTCTCCTCTCCTCTCCTCTCTTCTCCTCTTCCCCCTCTCTTCTCCTCCCCTCCACCTCTCTTCCTCTCCTCTGCTCACCTCCTCTCTTCCTCTTCCTCCTTCTCCTCCACTGCCCTCCCTTCCTCTGCTCTCCCCTCCTCTCCTCCTCTCCTCTCTTCCTCTTCCTCCTTCTCCTCCACTGTCCTCCCCTCCTCTGCTCCCCCCTCCTCTCCTCCTCTCCTCTCTTCCCCTCCTCTCCTCTCCTCTCCTCTCCTCCTCTCCTTTGCTTGGAGACAATCTGCACCCTTAGAATCAGTTTGCTGGTTTCAGCTACCGTGTGTAATGCGAGGAGGACATGGTGTGTGAGCGTGATTAGGAATCAGTGGTGATTAACAGAAAATCCATGAATGGATGGATTGATACATTAATGGTGGAAAACAGTAGATGCAGCATAAAAAACATACATGTGACACATGAATGTGTGTATTTTATCCCAAACTGATAATTTCAGATATAACAACAACAACAAAAAAAACAACAACAAAAAAGAACAACCCAAAAAAAACCCAAAACCCACAGGTCAATAATTAGTGTAAAACTCCATAAAGTAAAGTGATTTCAGCCAACTGATCTCAACTTCTGAAGATAAATTTAAAGTGCAGCACAAGTCTGTTTCTCTGGTGAAACTGCAGCTTATTCTTCAACAATATTAGATATACAACATGTTTAATAAATGAAAGAAGGTGGAATCGCTAATCATTTTAAGTAAACAGCAATAAACAGCAAAACAGTTAATAGTCCTCGGTGCAGCCCAAACAGCATCCTCTCCAACACAGTCCAATTAATACAGTTCTGAGAATAACAAGCAAAAAATTTAGGCAAATGTGCTGAATGACTTAATCTGTGCTCATTAACAAAGGTGTGATTCCTTTGAAGATGCTCGTTCATTTCCATTTCAAACCTGTCCCATGTGAAGAAAAACCTTTTCCCAGCATCAACTCAGAGTATAAATTTCATAATGGTGAAGCTATGCAGCTAAGCTATGTGCTATGCGCACAAGGGAAAATTTATTAATCTGATTAAGAGCTGATATATTTAAATGTGTGTCTAATGACAATGACAAGTAGTGACAACAGTTTGCCCCAAGGCAAAAGAAACTGCGACTACTGTGGGGTGCCACAGCGTATATAAAGTAGCGTATATAAAGTTGACATTTCTTTTATTACTTTCCATATTTTAAAAAAATGTCTAGTCTTTAATCTAAAGTGACAGTACGTTTTCCACCAAGTTCAGTGATAATACCTAATTAAATGAGCGTGTTCAGACAGATATTCAGCAGACAGCATTCAATTGAACAGAAGATAAAAAACCCGCTCTTGAAGCAGACATGCCCACTCCTGTGATGGAGCCAAACGACAGCTCCACAGTTCTGTATGCGGGCATGAGTATTTTTATCCTGTAGCCGTGCAGATGTTCGGGGCTGGCTCAGCTGCCGCGAAGCCCCAGAGACGGGGTGGTCCAGCTGCCACATGCCTACCTGCATCGAGACACCACATTCCCAGTCGCCTCACATATTTTCTTCCTTGAGTATGACTACATGCCATCCACCTCCACCTTCCACTCCACAACTTTCTAATCCATAAGCAACACCTGCGCCACTTTCCCATCCTTAAAAAGTGATAAACAAGCTCGCGTATGCTGGGAGACCGAGGCTCCACCGTGCACCAGCCACTCTGTTTATAGAGTAGGTGGGTCTCATCCACGCTTCCACCACACGTGTTAACTACCCATTAGTGTTCATTTACGGGGAGAACAACGTGAGCAGCACCAACCTCAGGAACAAACTGACAGATGTGGGGGAAGCGGAGGTGGTAAAAACACTCAGAGACATTTTGGACATTTAGCTTTGGGAGTCTGTCTGTGCTAACAGCTGCAGTTGGAAAGAAGTGATACTGAAGTAGAAGCAGAAGGAGGCAGAAGTAGACACCTTCTGGAATAAAAGTATCTCCACTTTTTAGTCGTGCTAAACTTTAGCTCTGCTCTCGCTGCCAAGAGACAGAACTCATTACAAGCCAAATTACCATCAGGCTGGTTACTGCAGCCGTCATGATTGAGGCCTGACACTCCGAGCCGTCCTTATAAATGAATCCCAGGGAAAGAGGGATTTTTTCAGGAAAACGACATCAACCCTCACATTTTTTACCTATGTCTCTTGAAATGTAATACACATCTTTTAAATAACAAATCTCTTTTGAACTTTGGTGCATAGAATATTACCAGTAAGACCATTCAATTTTGAGAATTGAGACAGCAGTGCTGTGGGTTAGAGAAGAGAGAATGTTTTCAGATGTCGCTGCTTGAGTCAAACAACAGGATGAAGACGGAGGTAGTGATATACTTGGCCAGAAGCTTTTGATCAGGTAATTCAAAGCGGAGACCAGATGGTGTTTTTGGAGCAGTTTAACCACTTCCTGCTCTTCTTGAAGATAGTGCCAGCAAATGTATTTTTTTTTTTTCTTAAGGCTTATTTTCCAATATCTTGGGGTCATTGTAGACAGATATTCCCCAGTGCAGGAGCAGCCTCAAACTTCAGCAGTGTCAGCTGCCTCTGAAAGGTGGGGAAGACTTTAATGGGCTGCTTGTGGTTTATGTGCCTTAACAATATGGCCACACTGTCTCATAGCTGCCCGAACGGAAGAACTGGCAAGCCGGGGTCATGCATATTATGACAAAGTGAACTGTGAAATAGAAAAAAAATACTTCATTTATAGGACAGATGTTTTTCTAATCGAACATCTGCTTACATTAGACAGCCTGCATTCTTACACCCATCTGCAAGCATCTTGTGCCAAAGCATCAAAGAACAGTTACCGAGCCAATTGAAGGATAACTGTCAGAACTTTGCTTGCAGCGATGGAGCATCTTAAGGGCGTGACAGTCCTGAAGCTATGGACAGAGTCAAACATACACGATTAGATGAAAAGACTCTGTGCATTATGATAGCTTATTAGCAGTAAAGTCAGAGCGTTGTGATGCTCCTTCTCATCTCCAACATTCTCTTTTCTGTTGTCTTCCTTCGGATAAATTTACCATTATTTGCTTGATTAAGCAGAGAGAGCATGTAGCTACTACCAAAAATAAGTCCTCCCCAATTGCACATCTGCATGTTCTTTATTAATTAGTGTCAACAAATGGCATCCATTTTCCTCCCACATGGCTCAGCTTGTTTGCAATGCAAACACACAGGGAACCTTGGCTTTGCTCATCCCTGAGGATTCATTTCCAGCGATGTGTTTGAAAGCTTCCATGTGGGGCAAAGCTCTGCAGATATCTAGACGGACTTGGACATAATTGAAAAGCATTTTTTGAACTGAGTGATGAGTGAAATCAGGACATAAAAACCACGGTATCAGAGTCATATTTTGCCACAGTGTTTTCACGCTAGAGGAACTGTAGTGATTAGGGTGAAAAGGCCATAATGCAAGTTGAATCAAGCTGCTAGAGAAAACAGCATCAGGGGGTAGCCACCATACTGCTATCAAATAATTACAATCTGCTAATAGTCTGTTATGCAGCTACGCAGTCAGCAGTCTGTCCAGCGCTCAGAATCACCAGTATTTCAACAGTATTTGCTCAAATCCCTCTCACTCTAACCAGAACATACTGTATTTAGATGCTAATTTATCTAACCTCTGGTTAGATAACTCTGCATGAACTTTTATGGGTAGAGAAAAATGCTGAGCTTGGTGTATATCATAAGCATTAAGAGCCACGATAAAATAAAATACCGCTGTAAAATGTATTGGATTTTAGTCTTTTTTAAGCTCTGCAGCAATGCCGTGTTGTGTTTAGACTATTCTCATTTGGATTACTACATAAAGATGAAGCAGAGAGGAAATAATGCAGCCTAAGCGAATGGCTGAGCCAAATATGAAACGCTGAAAGGGCCAGACAGAGCCAGATTTTAATTACTTTAGTCAACATTAGTTTAGCCAATTGGGTAACTCTTAATTTAATTTTTTCAACTGTAGCGCCAACATCAAACTGGGTATTTCGTATCCTGTCAAAAATAACCCTATATATATGTGGTATAGTATATGAGCTGAGTGATGAGTAAAGACAGGAGAACAGAGCCTGGCTGAATAATTATTGTTATTATAATTATTATAATAGAATTATTATAATTTGTAAAAGTTTTTATTGCTTTATGTTTTCACAGTATATTCCATGTCCTAAGTAGGAAAATGTAATAATAAAGTAGGAAAATGTATTCAGTTGAATAAAAGAAGAAAAAAACAATCCAAGTGGAGTTTAATTTATATTTTTCTACTGTATTCAGGAATCTGAAAAGGGTTTGAACCATTGATTAAAGTCATTTCTACTGGTAAAATATGGTTTATGATGATATTACATCCGTGTGCAGCACTAAATCTATTACAGCTGAAAGATGCAAAGTTTTGAAAACAAAATTGTTTCTAAAACAGTGATAATAAAGATGGTACCTTTTTCACTTACTAAGATAAAGAAGGTTTTTAACATGAACCTTGTGCATATGAACATGTGTGTTTCAAGGACCAGCCTTAGATGACATCATTCTTTGCTGCTTCCCTTCATGGTTACCTGTCTGCCCCATTCTCAGACCTGTTTGGTTTTTGGTCCTCAGAGCCACAGAGACCAGGTTTGATCTTTTCCTACAGGTGTCTCATCATTTATTTATCTGGCTTCTGCCATGACCTCACAAATTTGTCAACTAACCTGAAATTTATCTGTAAGACCCGATCAAAATAGAGACAGTAGACTAGTGATCAGCACTGCATATGCATCAAACGCATCCAAGCGGTTTCCACCTGAATGGCTCATCACCAAATTAGCCAGTGTTGATTGAAAGTGGTGCCAAAGTTCTGGAGATTCTGCTGAACGATGGCAGCTCTCTACCCGTCATGCAAAGAGAGGTTGGGAGGTGAGAGTCAAGGAGAGAAGGACGAGGGACAGCAGGAAGGCTGAAGCTTTGGAGTCAAGTTAAAGTCTCTGCTGTCGCTCATTTTGAGCCCACTCTGTGTAAACCAGTATTTAATTGTCCAGTACATTCTGGAATGCTAATTAGAATCATCTTCCAGGTTTTCGTCCCAGCCCATTGCATGATGGCAAGTGTTATTCAAGGAGACATGCTGACAAATCAGCATCTGGGCAGGCTTCCATTGCACAGTGTATGGAATAGTTGCACAGACTAAGAGCTGTTGGTTCATTTTATCTCCTGTGCTTGCATGCTGGAGGCATGGTGACACCAGGCCTGCTCTTGCCATTTTCGCTTCCTGTAGTGGATGTTGTAGAAAGCACAATGCTGTCGGTTCTCTGAATAGCATTTTTTGCTTTATTAGTCATACGTAATGGTGTTGAAGGGGCCGTAAGTGATGTAAAATCCATTTGTTCAAAGCTTTTCTCCTATTGTAAAGGACTCTTGATTGAAAAAGATTCCCAGACAATTGAAGCTGAATGTGTTTTATACGCTGGGCTTATTTTAGAGGGGAACTGTGCATGCTCTCATCAGAAAGATTGATGGCCTAAGCGGGGAAATAAAAGAGTTGGAGGCATACCACAGCAAATAGGTACCTAAAAAAGACAATTACATTCATTTTAGATGGACGGCTCCTTTGATATTTATTCATAGCTAACAAAAATAGTGATCCACCCTCTTAAATCATATCATAGCAAAAATAGAGACAAATTATAAATATCCAGCAGAGCGTAAAAATGAATCCTAAATGTTTATGGAATATTGGCCAAAAATGCATTAGAGGATTCACACCTCTGATACGGGCTCCATTTCAGACCATTTGGTTCCATCTGGTTTGATGGTTATAAAGCAGAGACACTACTACAGATGACGATTGACACTTTAGCTGAGAAATGAAATAGACAAGCAGCCAATTGTCACTGAGGGGAAAAAAAGAAAATGGGTAACTTACGCTGGATGTCAATGGTGACACTGGTCTCTTTGCCATTGGGGACTGCCTTGTTGGAGGCCTTACAGATGATCTGCTGACCCGTCTCGATGTTGGAAGGTGACAGATAGAGCGTGCTCACTGTGCTTTCCCTTCTGCCGTCCCGGAGCAAGGTCTGCAAGGTAGCAAAGGAGAGCAGAGTTAAAAGGAGGGGTGTGAATCCTGTAAATCTGGGGATGGAAAGGTGAAGGCCTCTGCATGTATACAAAGTATGTACAGCACAAGCATCGATCGCCATGTCAGAACCTTGGATTCCCAGTTTCATTACCACAAAATCTAACTTTTTAAAAATGTGGGTGAAAACAAACAGTGCATTCACAAATACACCCAGCTTGTTTTGGGGGAGATTAACTGGAAAGCTTTCTGGTATATATATATATATATATATATATATATATATAAATATCTTATTTTGAGCCACCTATTTTAGCATCTAGAGGGCTGCGCTCTATTGCATGGCTTATCATACTCCACAAAGGAAATCAATGTTCTTTTCAGCATTTCGTCCTCTGAGCCCTACATTTTGGAAGCAATCTGGAATCGGTTGGTAGCGCTCAGTAACTCTCACTCTCCCTAAAACGCTCAGGGGAGATTGCTGGGAGTCTTTGTTAACCAATGTGGGGCAGAACAGAGTCACTGACTGGAACAAATTGCGTGGGTAACAGGGCACAATGTGGTCAACCACAAAGTCAAGATACATTTCCCTGCCATCTCTCTGAAGGAGGCGCGCAGTTGCTGTGGGTGTGTGTGTTTTTTTTTTTTAAGAAGATAAGGCTCTGCTGTTGTGCATCACATCAACCATTCCCTGAATATAGAAACAGAGCTACGGTATTGACCAGGAGGAGCTCCCAAAGGCTTTGTTTGCTGGGATTTTACATTTAAATTAGCTTTCATAAAATATAGATTGCTTAAGAAATATATTTAGCATGTTCCCATTGCTCTTTATGTAATAGACTTAAATACATAACTGAATGCTCCATATTTCAGAACATTGACATAGACAGCAAAGATCTACAGCCTTTAACAAGAAGTTACTTAGACAACCTCAACAAGACAGATTCCAGAAGAGCTGGAGTAAACAATACAAACTTCAGAGATGAAAAAAACGCAGTGGAGATAGATGTGTTGTTTGCCATTTATTCACACGATCCGTTTCTCCTTTTCACTTCTTTTATTAACCGCAGTTAAACTAACTGCCAGCCTGAAAAGACTTTCAATGATTATGGATGACCTTTTCATGAAGCCTTGAAAAAACTTTTGTCAAATGTTATTGACATTTGAGTTATGTGATCTCTGCTTTGAATAGCTGAGAGAGATAAAGTCTCAAACAGATTCTCATAAAAGGTGGAGTCGTTGGGCGCAGGAGAGCCATGTGACCAGTGAAGACGCCATCAGGCTCTTGTTCAAATTCAGCAGATTCACCTGTCTGAATTCAGAAGCGTCTGAAACCAGTGGTTTGAACGCCATACATTTGCATCTCTGAGGAAGTCATTACAGTGTTGAAATGATTCAAAAGTTTCTAAAAGTGTGGATTTTTCTGTGGCTTTTTTATTAGGAGAACTTACGTTAACATGTTCTCTGGACAGGTGCACAATGACCTCATACGTGTCTGAGGCAGTTTGGATTTAATGACCTTACAGCTAGCCTGACATTTCATTACTAGAGATAATAAAGCTTTAACATTAAGGGAACTTCCACAAATGATACAGTTCATTAAATACATTTAACGACATCTCTCAAATTATCTGTAAACCCAATAAATTTACCTTCAAATCAGTAGGAGTTACCAGTATCAATGGCAAAAATGGCCTCATTTTTGCATTTTCTTTATTTCCTAGGGTTTGTTTCTAATTATTCTTTCTTGCTGGATCATACCATTATTTTGAATTATACATTTAAATTTTCAGTTAGTACAAACAGTCAGCAAGATATTTGCAATGCAAATCTGTTTTCCCAGTCATTAACAGTTAAAGTAGCTTTTATCAAACTTGTATAAGATCACAGAGATGGGAAATATTTTTTAAAACCACTTTTTTATATGATTTGTCTTAATTAGCATTCCATTAGGTGGTACTGCTGTAGACTTGCATTTTCAGCAGAAAGGTGTTTGCGTGTTGAAAATCCGTGCATGAGTCACTTACAGAACCGTGCACATTAGCTGTCAGTCGCAGGACGTGTCAATGTAATATCCTCTGTGAGACAATCACCATTGTTCCCTCCCTTGCTCCGAACCCATCTGAAGTCATTCATCTTCGGAACAGGTCTGAGCTGCCTGCTGCTTTGAATTCTACAGCATGCCACATTACAAATTGATAAATTTTCGTATTGCTGCCTGGAGCCTATTTGATGATTTCCTTTAACTGCGATGGGGGAGGAATATCAGAGAGGGAGGGGTTATTTTCCCCTTCTAAAAGCTGATTTACCAGCACAATATGGAGCAGATATACACACTTCCTCAAGGTGTTTGTGAGTTTGTGGATGAGGGTACGAGGTCGACTGTTGGTTTTGGTCTTAGTTTGCGCTAATTGTGCAGGATGCAGTAATAATTCAGATTTATGTTAGACAAACAGTGTTAATGGCCATAATGATGACACCATAAGTGGTTCCCTCTGCTCTGAGGGTGCTGACCCTCCCATTAGATGAATGAGCTGCGACCAATTTTTGCACGTTTGGCCATATTCATTTATTTTACTATAAAAATGTTTTTCCCCCCTCTGGAATCCTGTTTATTGGGGATTTTACATCAAACTTTACATTTATTGATTCATTCATTTTTGTTGTAGACCATCCAATTACGTTAATCACATGATGCAGCACCTTATCTGCATTTCTTTTCGCTCAAGTTTGTTGATGTTGGTATTTCCCAGGCGAATGCAAGAAACCACCAGCAAATAATCACAAAGACACAAATCAATATTCACAACAAATCACACAAAAACAGAGGTTTTATGCCAAACTAAAGCAGGTGAAGAGAGAGAACATTGGCAAAGTACCGCTCATGTGGGAAAGGAAAAGGTTGAGCTGGAAGTGGGATCTTTAAATGCAGAGCAGCACATGTAAATGTCAACTCTTAGCAGTGATGTAGCAGCCTAAACTTGCTCACTCCTCAGCCTGCCACAGAAGCATACAGGAGATAGGTGTAACTCGTCACCCTCAAATGATTCTTATACAATTTCAGTGTAAAAGCGCGACACAGGGGAAAGCGCCCACCTCTGAACCTGAGCTCGAACCTGGAGGCTGCAAAAACAGCCCTTTGCTTTTCTGCAACCGAGCGCCTGAGCAGATGGGAGATGAGTATTTGAGGGAAGAGAGAACATTATTACATTATTCATTAACATTCTCTGCCCACATTTTTGCAGCTTGTCTTGATATATGAATCATTCACCTTCCTGCAGCTAACTTCATCCATTTAATTATTTGAGGGCAGCATCTTGATCCAAAACTGTAAACAAGGTAGGCAATGCATCATTTGCGTGAAGCCCCTTAGTGCAGTCTTATGCTAAGCAATAGCTGTATTTCATACACTTTATCTTTCAGCCCTGTTCCAGTAAGTAGTCTTCTAAGAAGTCATCGAGGTGAGGCACTGGGGGCCTTACTGGAAAATTATCATTGGGTCAAAACTTGCATTAGATATGACACCATCAAGAAAGCAATTCCCTCCACCACATCTACTTGCATTAGTCTTTCTCATCTGCAGAATATGAGAATACCATCGGAGCAGATGATTATGCTAACAAAATGCCCCCTACTACTCTTCACAGACCCCAAAATTATTCATCATCTTTCAATCAAACACATTGCTTTTTAATGGAAGCAATAGAGCTGTGGGGAGGCGTGGCGTAGCTGATGCCAGACGAGGCAGGTGATCATCCATCAGCTAGCAGCAGAGAATGACCTCAGGCAGGAAGCACACTCCCGTCCACCATTAGCACCCCTGGCAACCGCTTAATTCATACCAGTCTGCTGTCGTACACCAGTCTAATCAATGACATTTATCTGATCTTTGAAAAAGGCCCATAATGGCTTGTTGCAGCACTGAGAGGTGGTGTGGGAGGCATGAGAAGTCCAAAGTGCCTGCACTCCTCACAGACTGTTTCAACGCTAAGAGAACGTGACAGCGTTGATTACCTGAATGGTTCTAATGGTGAAAGTGAGTCCATAGCATCTGTGGGAAGGTGATCACATCACCAGAAAAAATTCAGCTCCAGAAACTGGACCCCACAACAACAAACATGGCAACCTGGCTGTTTCAGCAAGTCTCACACCTCAAGTAGAATTCAGCAGACAAAAAGCACAAAGTGTCAGAGTTGTAGACACTTAGTGAATTACACCACAAGACTGGAAGAGTAGCCATCAGCTTGAGTGAGTTGAATATTTTGAACTTAGAAAGAAAGGGCCATCTTTTTTTGACATGTGTAATCATTCTAAGAGTTTGACACCTTTCTATGCCTGCATATGTAGAAGTTTGCATGTGCTCTCAGAGCTTCTACATATTCACTGTCCCAAACTGGTGTTAGAACTGGGTATGACACACACCTCAGAGCTTACCTTGGAGTACATGGCCCCGTTGAGCACTTCTCCGTTACGGATCCAGATGATCGACGCTGCTGGTTTGGCGTTGTCAGCATGACAGGTCAGATTGAGAGGGTCCCCAGCCCGGAGGCTCACCACCGGCCCTCCACTAATGACCGGGTTCTCAGGGGGAACTGAAACAAGGAGAAAGGACCCGTGTGGAATGAGCCACGATATTCAATCACGATGATATCAGTCTAGTCTTAAAGATATAGCTTCTTTTGTTTGTTCCAACCATTAATGATACTCGCTATTCCTCATTAACATTGTTCAAGCATAGTGAATACATATGGGGTAAAAGTGTAGTTATGTGTTTTTTTTATTTACTTTTTTAAATAAATTGTAGCTTATAAAATCAAATCTTAAGAAAGTCACAGAATGAAAACTCACAGCAGACATTTCATGTATTCGACTTTGTTTTTCTGCTTTTGGTTTATTTTTCATATGCCACACTCCTTCACTCAATTTGTTTAACCCAGAAAAGTGACATTGAAATACTTCCTGAAGGTTGAATTTCACCTTAATCCTAATCCCGTCTGATTTCTCTTAAATGTGTGTGAACTCAACCATTCAAGGAAAAGGGTTCACAGTTCACAGAAATAAATTTAGGCTGTATTTGCTTCCACCAAGCGTGGCTGTCTAAGCAACACTGATTGCTCCTGTAGTCCAGGAATACTCAGCAAACACTTGTGCCTGGAATGTAAACCAAGCCGAGCGTAACCCCCCTCCAACACGTGGTGTCTGCTCACGGCACTTTTCCTTCTCTGAACTGTGACAGACACAACAAACAAGCCTCACAGCAGAGCTCCATGTACCTGCAGAGGACGGATCAGATCCCTTTTCCTGCCGTATCCATGGCCGATCTGTTTGTTTTCCCTTTTTTGAATGACTGAACCTACAGTGAATTATTGATTGACCCGAGTGCTCATTACAATGCAGATCTGGGTCAGGATGAAATCAAAGGCTGCAGGCAGCTGCCACATGAGTCTCCAAGAGAACCGCAACTCCAGCCACGGCTGTGCCACATCTTTAGAATAAATGGCCAGAAAAATGCTTCTCACTCTCCAACATTTTAGCTAATTTTAATTTCACGTCATATCCAAATCATATTTACATTCAGAATAACTAAAAGTCTACCAACTGTGTATTTCTGGATATTCCCAGCATGCACTGTGATGCTGAGGAGCGATTCAGTCTGTGTGCGTGCAGCTGGTGTGGAGATTTCAACAGATTTTGGCTTTTTTTCGTACTGAATTGTATCAACGAGTGAAGCGAATGTAACTGCACTAATGTAAATGTAGTTTTATTATATTTATTTAACTCCCTTTTAAAATACAGTATGTACAATTCATTTCAGCATCTTCTACACAATTTCTCCAATAGCAGACAAAAGTCGCCTGAGAAGAGCTGAAGTTTGTCAACACGAATGATCACCTATAATTTGTGGAACCATCTGGAGCAGCACACTGACACTCGCTGGACATCCACAGGCGCAGATGAAAGTCTGGGGCTACAGACCAGTTTTCTGTCCTTGCAACAAACACATTTGCTATGTAAAAGGTCACACAAGAACAAACAAGAAACTGCTCCAGATGATCAGGCGCCATTTGAATCAGCGCCACACGTTTCTAGTGAGTAAGGTTTGAGTCAGCCGTGGGAAGAATGAAGTCTGGACAGCAAACACTGGACTAATAGCTCTCACCACAAGGACCTGCAAATCTGCAATTTCAAAGGCAATTCCTACTCAGTGGTTGCTATTGTACATTTGAGTTTGAAATTCAGTGGTAATTCCAGCCAGCTCCCTTTCATCTGGTTTTCATTAATATGCGGGCGGGAGTGAGAGCTGGAAGAATCTCAGGTCAGCACTACGAGATCAGACAATGGTGTGTGCTGATCTAGGCAAGTAAGGAAGAAGCTTTGTGAGAACGTGGTCACCTTCTGCTCCTTTATCAGCAATCTGAAACAAGGTCAAGAAGATCGCATTAGTTTATTCTTAATGCGAAGAATAGGCCTCGAGCTATATGTCATGTGTATGCAAATGAGGCAGAGAGAGTGCAAAAGAGGTGCTATTAGCTGCGACTCTCAAACAGCTCTCCTATTTATCATTAACACAATGTATAAAAAGAAGACTTTCTCATCCAACCTTGAAAATCTATTGTGGAGTTTCGCCATTCTTGGCCAAGTGTCAGCATTTTCTTTAACCAACGAGTGAGACGTTTATTAACTGTCAGGCATAGAAGGCATGCACAAAAGAGTTTTTATGGAGGGGGGAGATTAGAAAGAAGCATCTGACAGTGTGTGACTGAGAGGAGTCAGAGCTTGTCCAGTCAGATTCCTTTCCACCGTTCTGCCTATAAGTGTTTGTTCAATGCTTCTTCCCTCTGAAAGGAAAAGGTTTTCAACTCATGTGTTGTTGTTGCACAGGAGTGGGAGGCGTTTTTAACGCTGTGCATGTGGAGCTAAACAGGAGGGTTTAGCTAAACAGGTCAATGGCAGACAGAAGAGTGCACGTTACTTTTTCAGGTCATGTCCCCATGGAACAGCAACCTGTGCAGTGAGACACTGAGTGACCGGTGAAGGAAAAGCAGGAGGACACGGCTGGCTGCATCACACCTTCTTTCTTTTGTCCTCCTTGTTTATGTGCAGAGGCCGGCAGTGGCTCGTCCAAGGAGCACAGTCAAGCTGCTGCTGTAAACAGAATTCCTTTCAAAGAATGAACTCCTGTCACCTTGACAACAGTACGTGGACGATATTCATCTTTAGAGGAAACAAAGATTGAACCAGTAACCTAGAATATCCGGGATACAAATGGAATGTCTCATCATCTGAGATCTTCTACCGATCCTCCATTGGCAATCAGGTCTGACAGTCATTCAGAGGCCAAGCCTTAAACCTGAATCAGCCATCATCATTACTGGGCTGTGTGCAAACTCGGCAGTCCCTAATGGTTCTAAATTAGCTCTTTACTGCTGCAATTCGATGGACTTGGCATAAGTATGGTCAGTGGTACAGATTGATCGCTCCTCTTTAATTACTAGGCTGACTCACCACAAAGTCTGCTTCTCTTGCTGCATTTCCCCTCAACAAATTTGCACTCTGTTGTGCAGTGTTGGTGCACATACACAAAGTGTTTCCACACAGGCCAGAATCAAAAGAAACACACCTGTCTGCTGATAGATGACTCTACGAGGTCGCTTTAAGACACATCAAGAGTAACTTGAAGAGGTGTGTCTTATGTAAACGCCTTTGATTTCTGCATCCAATGATGACTTTTCTAATGAGCAAATGTACTTCTGAAGACTGAGGGTTTTGGTCTTAGAGCCAAAGGTACAGGGGATCCATGCTGCTTTAGGAGCTGAGTTAGCACCTCAGAAACCGACAGGACTGCCTCTCCAAACAAAACACAAAGGGTTACATTATTGAGGCTATTTCAGAAAATGCAATGCCACAAAGACTCTTTGATAATTGAGATTAAACTCTGCTGAAACCAAAATACCGGGAAACTATCAGAGAAGCAAAGCTCTCATTTCAAAATCCGTTTTGCTCTTTTCTCCTCTGGTTCTGGGAAGATTTTATTTGCAGAGAAGCTATCTCCCAATATCCTGCTGCATCCACTCTGATAATAATGATATGCCATGATTGCATTGTTATTAAAGGAAATGGAAGATGACCTTTTTTGATGAGTTTATTGTACATAATACAAGGAACCCAACTGTGATTCATGAAAAGGCATTAATAAACCTCATCTCAACTAAAAGACTCACCTGTGTCAGACTGTCTGGACTCACACTTACATGGCTGCAAATCATCAGGAGCTTGTGAAGCCGTGATTTGTTCTGCCAAATGTACCATATTTTTCGGAGAGGAAAATGTATTTTATGAAACCCAAGACCACGAACAGACATTTCATCCAGAAAGGCAAGTTATAATAATAACAATAGCATATAGAACAACAGGCCGAATAGGTGTCAGGTATGATAGCGTAACAGTAACAGTTATTCAGCTACACATATGTGGGAGGCTGAAAAGGCAGAATTAGCATAATAGCTAGCGACTCCAAAAAACTAGTTACTGGTTAGCAAGTTTACCAAAATCCCGATCTCATTCCACATCACTGAATCCACTGAATTCTTGATCCTCAGTGAATAGGATTTTCTTTTGGAGGCAATTGTGTTCAGTCTTTCTCAGTTGTCTTACAGTTAATGTTTAAATTAATTTTCAGTGGTACTGGAGTAGCACATACTGGTAGTTGTCACAAGCCTAGAGTGCCCTCTCGCAGCTGTAGGTAGTATTTACTCCTTGGTCATGTCGGCCAGTGTGAATTAACTTATTTTTTATATATATTATATATTTTATATATATATAAGTTGCACCTGAGTATAAGTCACACTAAAACTCTGAAAAAAATTACCACTTATAGTTTGGAAAATACAGTATAAACCCACAAGACCACTGTCAGGAACTAATTCAGGAAGTCTGTTATGGTGTAGTTACAACTGTTATTCCTGATGGTGAACCTGCTGGGTTACCCTGTTTTCATCCTTAAAGCAGATAGGCTCTACTGTCCAGCAGCAGGAGCAAAAAGGAAAACGTAATGTAGGGCTGATAAGAGAAAGAGGCTTCCTCACAAGAATGCTCGCTGATATGAGGAGGAGAGGCTGCTGCTGCTGCTGCTGCTGATGATGATGAAGGCTGCTGCAGCACTTTGCTTGAGCAGACATGTCCCATACAACAACGAGTTCTCCAGCTTTCCTGCACATGTTTAGTGTCACCTGATTACGACAGCATGCAGTTGGTGATGGATAGATCAGGGGTAGGAAAATGACAAAAAGAAGAGAAGAGGGATGTGCAGCACAGGTAGTTACAGGCGATGCGCGTGGCTCACTGGCCCTCGCCAAGCGCTGTCACTCTGCATCTGTTCGCAAGCCAGAAGATCCTCAGCCACGTGCACACGCACACAAGACGGTGAGACATGAGTGAACAAATAAAATAAGGTAGATATCAATGCACAAAAGGATGGCAGATGGCAATCACAAGCAGTCTGACACAATACATACATCAAAGCAGCAAAGAGCTGATTTGCAGGGGGAAAAAAGAAATAATAAGCGGCGGCAGGAACACGTGACAGAAGAAGAAAGAAATGGGACAGACATGAAAGGGATAGAGAAGGAAAGCTAACAGAAAGGGAAAATCCCCAAACAGGGAGATGTATGGGCAAACATTTTAATCACAGCACTGAAAAAAAACCTGGTGGCAGAGTTTTTTGTCATCCATCAAGTGAGCAAATGAGTAAAAAGGAGGAAAGATAGAGATGAAATGAGGAGTGAAGGAGAGCTGTGACAGTCCCGCAGAGATTGTAGCCTTAAAAAAAGGAGCCAAGTGCTTCCTGACGCTGATCTCCACTGACTAACATCGCTGCTCACCGCTCACCTACACTGAGAGCTGTGCATGTGTGTGTGAGCGTGCAAAAACGGGAAACATTGCTGTGCACTTCTGCCATGTTATGAGCCCTCTAAAGAACCCTCAGTTAGCTACCACACGTGAATTTTTTAGATCAGCTCAGCACCTGAACACATTGGGCACACTTGTTTTTGTAGACCACAGATGTATCGGCATCATTTCTCTTCCTTCTGTTAGAGGATGATAGGTTCGAGAGAGAGAGAGAGAGAGTGAGCAAGCGAGCGAGCGAGCATCCTACATACAGTCTGTCTACCATAATCACGCAGCTGTTCGCAGCCTCTCCACCATCTATGCAGTTGCTACAGAACTCAGTTTTCACTGATGAAGCCGCAGGAATAGCACCATAGTGCACAGGTCAAAAGACACACACGAATGACTGCTGGGTACAAACATGCTATACTGCCCCCGAGGCTGCATCTGATGAAAACAGCCTGGATAATCCAGGTGCCCTCCATCCTTACAATCAAAAATGTTGAGCCACACTAGACAAGTGTTTGTGCTTTGGTTAGGGTTCATGCCATCGGTGCAAACACACCCATTAGTCACATATTTCTATCTCGGACCCTGGTTCGGAAAACAGAGATCGCACTACCGGTTCTTCTTTTACAGACAAAGCATGCATCCGAGCACTGTCACGTTTATTTACAGTGGCTTCTAACGTTTCCATATCTTTTTTCCGCCACCTTCAAAGTTTCCCTCCATTACTGGAGAAAATACAAAATGATCCTTGACAGATAAATGAATTCAAGCCAATTTAGGGAAAAGACTGATTCAGCTTTTGTTGCTGGGGAAGATAACAAAAGTTACCCTTGGGCTTTTGTGTTCATCAACATTGTTGCAACAGCACAGATTCAAACCTTAGCAACGTAAAAACAGAAAACAAATATTTAGCAACAATGATTTCAGCAGCAAATTATAAACACGCCTGGAAGGGACCAGTGTCTGGGCATGTTGGTGCATTCCTCTAACATGTTGAGGTTATTTCCTTTGCTTTTCTTCCTAAATTCTCTGCAGTTTCATAAGCATCATTATTACTCCTTATATTCCTGGGCAGCCAGACAGGGATGAGGTAGGGATGTTGAGGGACTTTTGATTATGGTGGTGTTAGCAGGCTGCTGTCTCTGTTTAATGACTTGAATATGGATACAACCATTCCAGTCAGTTGGCTATCTTTGCTCTTTATCTCAAGCAAAATAAATGCACGATGAGCGATTTAGAAACTTCAATTAGCAAAGATTATGTTGCTGCGCAAATTAGTCCTGCAATAATTGTGTGTCATCTTTAACAGATTCTTTTAAATCAAGCGTAATTAGCAATAATAAAAAAAGGAAATTTATAAAGTTCAGAAAACAGATAGATTAAAACAAATACATATAAAAACACTGTGGATAAGGGTGCAGGTATCCTTATTAACTACCTGTTTATTAATAGGTGTAATAGGACTATGTCGGTGCTTTAGCATTTGTTAATAGTGCACATATTCAGAGTTTTAAAGACATTATTCGCTCTTGCTTTGGCAACAATGAAACTTGAAAAAAAGAGCGACTATCCATAGTACATATTATGAAGGCAGAATGGCTGTTGATGTGTTTATTAGCACCTTAATATCGCCATAGTGAGCAAAGCCTATTCAGGTAATAATTTATGTACAACTACATTGCATCAGCAGCAATTTTAGGTAATGTGTAATAACAAGGTCACAACAAGCACTTTGTAATGAATAATAAAGAATCAATATGCTGCTAATACACATGATTGATAACCAGGTAGTTAACGGTAAATATGTCTACCCTTATCTAAAGGATTATATATACTTTAAGATATTAATAACTGAGGAATGCTGTCTGGTTCCTTTGTTCTCATTGTCCCCAACCTGAGGGAGAACGATTAGAGCAAAGGTCTGAACCAGAGCCAACACATGCAGGAATAATAATTAGCCCCTGGGGTCTCTTTTGGAACTGAAACTCTTTCTTCATGACTAATTCACAAGACCTTACTGATCAGAAAAGAATCACTAATCCTTTTCTGGCACGTTGGCTGCTGCCCATCCTGATGCTAATGTGCACAGGTTTGATTTAAACTTGATTATTTCGTGGAAATGTTGATGATCATAAAATGCCAACACAGCTTTGCAGGACACAAACCGAGCAGAAGACATATGACACATAATACCTGCGGCAGTGATAAAGGTCTTTTCCCGGTGTCTTTGAATATTTATGCTTCATTACTTTGGAGCCTATCAGTAGGCGGGGGAGGGGAGTTCCTCTGAACTGGCACGCGGAAGAGTTTGGGCTGATATGGAGTTATGAAGGATGGAGGGGAGAGTTTTAGATTTATTCTGCTGTCAGCTCTGAGCAGGGAGGCTGCACGTCAATGTGTGCACTGGTGGGCGTGAGTGTGTAGGAATTTTGTGTATGTGTTTGTGTGTGCACAGGTGTGTGTGTGTGTGGAGCCATAGCCATTTTCCAAGTCAGCAGACACATTCTGTCACCACTGGCAGGTAATTGACAGGCAGGAATTTTCAGTGACACAGGCCTTTGCATACATTTCCTCCATTACATTGTGCATGTCAGCTTGGAATTCTTCTTGGCAGTGCACTCAGGAGTTACCAGCTAGCTCTGCAGGGGATTAAACAAACACTTTCCATTCAGTCTTATGGGGAGGAATGATAAACTCTCTCACCCTCAATCAGCCAAATAGGTGATAAAGGCTTCCAGTTTCTCATTCTCACTTCTTGCTGCTCCGTTCTGCTTCCAAAGTGTGCAAACATGTGCAAATGATTTATTTCTTGTCTTTGCTTGCACAGTGCAAGCATCGCCGAGTCAGAGTGGACAATATCAGGGGAATAAAAACTTAATTGCATCGTCATTATTATTACGAAGTGTTTAATGGCTGGATTGATCAGTTCTATTGACAACAAACTGTTAAAAAATACTTCATTTAAGTCAGTTTCAGCCTTTTAAAGATGTGACAGCACTTGTCTGCAGTATCTGAAGTGACTGAACTACAGCTTGTCTGGAGCAAATCCATCCACACCCACACATGTACTCCTGTAGAAATTGTAGTCTGAAAGGAAACGAGCCAGTGCACTCAAGAAAAGATCATTTACGGCATGTATGTTATCAACAGCTAGCCACACTCTCTGTTCGTTATAGTTCTATTCAGGGTTTTGAGGGCTCACGGGTGTCTGTCCTAGATACATTTGTTGGGACTCAGCAGTGGACAGCAGCTACTGTAGCCTAGCACAAACACCAAGCAGTTGGAAAACTGATCATTCTTTAGGTATCCACAGAGGTGACAGCAGCTGTCGGAGGCTCCTGATGTTTAGTCTCTTGCTTGTGTCCCTCACAATAAAGCTTGTTACTAACTATCAACTCTGCGATCTAACATCACTTTGTGAGGCAGAGAGCATCCTCTGGTGTTGGGAGACAGCACAGTCTTTGTGTGAAAAGGCTTAGCATAGCCCATATCACAACATAACAAGCAGGAAGATCTGAACTAGCAGAGACAGACGGTCAGGAAACAACCCACACTTGTAGCTCCGTCTGACAGCTTTTTTTTTTTTTTTTTTTTTTTTTTGCTCATTTATGAGGGAACGTTGTGGCTGTAATTGTTGGTTTGACTTTTCATTAAGGTAGATCAATAAGGCAGATCGGTCACTTAAGGTGAGGATACTGCATGACAGACAACCTAGGTTCAATCATTCTGTTCTACTCCTCATTAGCCTTCCATCTTTATGCTATGTTGCTGAGTCCAGGAAACTGCCAGCGGGGGACGGAGTCAAGGGGCTCTTCCATCAAGAGAAGTTTGCAGGGGTCACAAAAAGAATATTAACAGTGTCACTGCACGAGTGCATCTCAGTGAGGCAGAAAGTGCTATGCTGCACGATAACCTCATAAAGTTTAATTAAGAAACACTAACCTCTGCAGCTTGCAGCACTGAGACTAGAGGCTGTGTTCAAAGTACAGAAATGAAAGTGGAACATGAGCCTCTTCTGAAGTTGTGTCATATTTGTCACCATCTGTCAGATGGGAAACATTAGCGCTGATTCAATACCTCTCTGAAGGTTTGTTCTCTACATCCAGCACAAATATTTGATCATGTTTGGAATAGAAATGCAGATTTATTATTTATTATCCTTTGTACCATCCGGTGATGCAGCCCAGGAGGGCTTGAGTTGACATTTCACAAGATGGATAAGAGCTAATTCTTTTTTAATTCACTGTTTTTTTCTTCATTTCATTCCTCTTAAATATCATACATGCATATCTCAGATAGTAATCAGGAGAAATGAGCATTTATTAGTTAGCCCTCAAGCCAGAATGATGTTTTGAGTGTGTTTGTGTGTGTGTGGGTGGGTGTGTGCGTGGGTGGGTGTGTGCGTGGGTGGGTGTATGTGTGTGTGTGTGTGTGTGTGTGTGTGTGTGTGTGTGTGTGTGTGTGTGTGTGTGTGTGTTCTAACTCCACTCACCAAGCACAGTGAGACGGGCAGGGCGGGATCTCATGGCTGCCTGGACAGCCTGGCACTCAAACACAGCATCGTCCATCAGCTCCGCATGCTGGATTCGTAAATGATGCTCTCCTGAACTGTGGTCTCCAATCACGGTGTAACGAGGGTAACCTGCAGCACAAACGTGCGATAACTTTATCACCTTTATCATAAAAACACTATGTTAAACCACCTGTGAATGTGTTGTGAAACTGACCTTTATAGTGAGGAGACTTAATGTCTAAACAAAAGAGTAAAGTGTTGTGTTCAAACTGCCAAAATATTTGCAGCACAAGGAAAAGTGCACTTGCTCACAGTCTGCTAACCAGAGAACAGCAGTTAATGTGCTGTTAAACACAACATGAAAGATTTATGTTTAAATCATGTGAGTGTCTTTACAAGTGACAGATCGGAGTTTATAGTCAGACTGGGAAATCATACAGTATCATTTTCATCAGAAGTGTTAGAACCATTAAAGACACATCAGACACTCCTGATGATTTAGACATCAACAGACTTCAGCCCACTGCCTCCATACTCAGGATGATGAACCTGAAACAAATGAGAAATTCCTGCATGGTTAAAGCCTTGTTTCAGAGTATAGGCTTACCCCCTTATACGTCGTTAGCATAGCAAATGTGTTTAGAGCTTCTGTAAAAATTAGATGTTTCATTGCTTAGTAAAATGATTTATGGTTCACTGTGAATGAATGAGTTTATTTTAAACAGGCCTGAAAATTTTACGTGTTGAGGAAGACAAATGAGGGATATGCCCTTCTCCATTATCTAGCTTTGCATCTGGAGAGTGTGTGGAGTGATCCTCTCCAGGTGACAAACAGAAAGATTTGTTCAGGTGGAACCTTAATTGCTTCTTCAACATGTTCTCCGAATCCAGTTTCTTGTCATTGTTCTTGTACTTACGTGGGTTTATGTATGTAAAATTGACTGAGAATGCTAGTTCACATAGAAAGCACTCCTGTATAGTGTGAAGAAGTTCAAGCTGAGAATTCTTTTTTTTCCCCTTCAGTGGTCCTTGAAACTTTGCTCAATGGCAAACCTAATGGACGGGATGGAAGAATTTTACAGACAAATGAGTTTAGACATTTAACAAAAGGCCTGGTCAAGTTTTGCAAGAAGAAGTTCATGACGCTCATTTCTTTTATTTTTTGACCATCCAGATATTTGGTAATTGCCAACAATTGTCTGGCAGTAAAACAACAATTTCTCAGTCATTGCTAGATTCAGTCATGTTTACCCTGAAACATCATTCTTTTTACAGCAGCTACATCCTTGGAATTCTTTCCAACTGCAGGCTGCAAATGGGATGCAAATGCTAGCCTCCTTAGTGCCTTTCATAAGCGTAGTTTCACTCAGCACGAGCCTCCTTTTGGCTTTTCTGGCTTCAGTTTAAATCTAAAATAAAATTCAAACTTTATGAAACTCGTGCCGGTATGATGTTCGCTGGTTTGCCAGTGTTGCCTCAATTCCTATTTTAGAGCTTTGGGTTGAAGGAACTGCTCAAAGGTAAAAACTTGAAAGTAGCTTCATGTTCTCGACTGCTGTATAGTAACAGATGATTCGATATGGTTTTGTGCTTTGTCTTTTAAGGGTGTGTTCACATATGGAAATGGTTAAGCGGAAAATTGTCATTGTCACACAACCTTCAGCACAGTGCATTACAGGTACATGCACCTCTCACCCTGACTACTACTCCAGAGGAAAATAGCTGTCATGTGAATATGGCCTATGAGCGATAGTGGGACTTTGGTAAAACTGGTCATAAATGTGATGGGGTTAATAGAGATGTGATCACACCTAAAAGCTTCCATTAATAAAGTTAATAACCATTGCCAGAAAAGGGGCTTTCTGCTTGTTCATACTCAGATTGGTGCCTAAAATAGAGGGCACACCATTAAGAGCACAAAGTCACCTGGGGACCCATTTTGATTCAATTTTATGTTCATTGCGAAGATCCAAAGCAATGATGCCACAGCAGATCAGAAGGGTAATGATCATTGCACTTCCTGAATGATCTGACCTTTAGTTGACTCCGGTCCACAAAGTGACTGTGTATTTTACCAACTTACCCTGGAAGTGCCTTTATTTCGACTGCACTTTTGTTTTGCTTGTGTTAATTGTGGCAAAGAATCAACCATGTAAATTTCATTTAAAAAAAGAGATGATGCAGCCAATTACTTCATTCGTGCCTCTGGCAAACTAAGAATAATTTTACTGCGTGACGATATGGCTGTGTTCCAGTTTCATTGCTGTGCATTAGCTGTTTCCAAATGTAATTTGCATTTTGTGGTGGGATGGAAGTGATAAGACTTTAATAATCTCATTTCAGAAGAGCAGAAATGTGTTTTAGCACCATTATTAGCACCTTGATGGTATATTTTGAGAGTGTAACTGAAGTAGTAATGCTACATGTGGAGACCGATCACCTCCGGTCGGCTATTTACGTGGAGGCCCATTGATCTGACTGTCCCTTTCAGAGGCATGATGTCTTACCTCAAGTAAACAATGTAAAATATGGCCATGAAGGGGTTGGAAATCCATCAGGTGGAAATGGATTTTTCTTGGGGCAGAATCAATTTTTATATGTGCATGTGTATGCAGGTGTGTACGTTTGTGGGGAAGACCATGGGGGACGGCCTTGTCATTTGTCCACCTCATTACTGAGGGTGTTGCCTGCTGATTATGCTGTAATCTCCAATATTGACAGCAGTGGTTAAGAACTACTAGTAAAGCTAATTATTGCCTCAATAATGCTAATTATTGGTAGTAAGTGTTCATCCTTGGTGACTCAACATTGTTAATTATTAAATCCGGAATCGTTTTATTCCAGTTTAGCAGAGCTATTTAACCAATAATCAATAATAGCAGGGGGTAGGACAGTGGTGCGTTATCCGTGTCCCCTCCCAGCCTAAAGGTTCCGGGTTCGGTTCTTTTGTGTGGACGCTGCATGTTCTCCTGTGTAAGCTTCCATTGTCCAAAGCCCATGAGCAGCTGGCAGGAGCTCAGTTTGGCTGCTTTGTCTGGAATCTCTTTGTGCACGTCACAAACGTTGTTACGAGTATTCATGACTTTGACTGGCATGTTCGAGGCAGACGTGGAGCGACTTTACTTTTCTTTAATTAGAGTGGAAAATGCGTGAAACATGTGGAGTCAATAGGAGATTCCGGGACAGATAGGGATCATTGGCTTTTGTGTCTTTTTGTGCTGAATGGTGAAAGTGTTTTTCAGTGGAATCAGGGCTCCTGTGAATGGAAACAGGTCTCTGGAGGAGCACCACGCTGCCGATGCAGTTCCTGTCGCCGAAACACTTAGCAGACCTATATTGTTGAAAAGCTAGGCACAACATTCGACTTGCCAGCAATTGTATGTATACAGCTGCCGCTTTTCATCGGATTCTGTACGTCTCGCAATGAATGCACCCTGCATATGTTAATGTAGGCAAGCATGACAAAAAAAAGGCAGTTGTGCAGCAGCACATCTTCAGAAAATGTCATCCCTCTGAATAGAAGGTATTCAATAGGTTTCATGCTGATCACTGTTCCTTGTTCTCCAGACAGCACTCTTGACAAAATCTTGTACATTTTTACTTTAAATAGAAAGAATTTTCTGATTCTATAAGCTGAGCCTCACAGCAAAGATGTAGATAGAGGTGAGGGAATCATTCTCTTCACATATCTGTGCTGCTTTAGCTTGTTGTGTTTTTCCATTTTCATATCGAGCGTCTTGTCTTCTTGAAGCAATAGAAATGGAAGTTGTTAAAAGAACCTTTACATCTGTGTTCCACTTTAACCTAAAATAAAATTATGATGTCCCGCTCTGCACCCTGAACCTCCGCTTTCTGTCTTCAAACTTCCTAAGTGCTCTCCCAGCTGGGCTCAACAGAGACTCAAAGGCTGAAGCACAACTGTTTATTGCAGCCTCCCAGGGGCCTGATAAGAGCCCAAGCAGGGAATAGGCTGGCTTTACTGGGGCTCCGTCAGCCACTGAGGTTTAATTACACAGCACATCAATGACAGCAAAGGTCTGTTTGCTAAAGGTCAGAGCACGAGAGAAGACACCACCAATTTCAAGTTTAATCCATTTTTAATCATTCCTGTCATTCCTGACCATACAACAATAGTGTTGCCTGGCCAGAATATTATGTTCATATGTATAAACCTGTCTGTGACATAACCTATAGAATCCTCGTGCGTCACTGTTGCTCGCACTGGGGAAAGAATTTTTCTGAGTTTCTCTGCAACCAGGATTCTTCTGCTGGAATGTTTTTCACTCAGAGAGATGGTACACATTCTCTATTATCAAAAATTGTTGAAAATCTGATTATTACTTTGAAAGGCTTCCCTTATATATAAACTGAGGGCATGTGTGAGATTTGAGCTTTTCTGGACAAAGTATTCGGTTATTTCTGTGATGAGGACACATTATGCTTGAATTAATCATTTGTACTCAACAATTTAAATCTTCAAAAGATTGTAAGTGTTTGTTTGAAGGTATACATTTTTATTTTAAATGAGCTGAAGTAATAAATAAACATGAAGCCTCTAATGGTAGAACAACAGGCTTCTAAATAACAGTGCAGTACTCACTTTTATTCCAAATTAAACAGTTAAGAGAATTATACATGAGGTGCTGTGTAATTAGAGTATGTCAGCCACTCTTCGATCAGATTTAGCAGAAACATCAGAGGGAGCCCGGCTGCACGGTTAATTTCTCACTCGGGTCACCTGTTTTTGTGTCAAACCCGTAAGACAAATCAGCTACGATAAAAATTCAGATACTGGTGTATAAGAGTTGTCTTGCAGTTTTCACTCTTTTTTGATTCACAGCTAATGCTAATACTGATGCTAATTGGTCAGTGGGATGGCTCCTCATTTTACTGATGTTTATGGTTTTTGGTTCGTGGGTTAGTTGTCAGGAATTGCTCTGTTCCTGTTTTCTTTAAGAGCACTTTATAAGCCCTGGTTTCTAGAGGTACTTTATACAAAAAGACTTCTTCTTCTTCTATTTGTTATATTAAATAAACACAACAATAACAACATCAACAAAAGAACTTTTTTTGCTGCACACCCTGTTTGAGGAAATAATAAGGAGCTGGTGTGAGAATGTGACGCAAACATGTGGGGGTTAAGCAGCAGTGTGAATGTGACTCATGGTCAAGAGTCTTAATTAAAGTAGGAAAACAAGGTTGATGCAGAAACACAGGGTGTCACACTCAAGAGGATCTAAACATCATTTCTTACCAGAAAGGTCTCTGCCCACTCCAAGAGCCAAGCCATCTTTGATCCACAGCACGACGCCATGGTAACCAGGTATGGTGCACGGTAATGTTACTGGCTGGCCTGCAACCACCACCAGGTCCTGTGGTTGCTGGGAGAACATGGTCTCCACCCCTTTAAAACAAGAAGAGAAAGAAGAGAAAGATCTAATATGAGACATTGGTATGGAGTTTTAGTGCAAGCAGGAGATGAAACGCTGGAGATCAAAGCGCGGATTTACCAACAGACCATCGTCTTTCATGTGCCGCAGGAGTGAGAACCACTCGCCCATTGCCACCAATTTTACTTAAACCTCTCATCAAAATCACGAACAAAAGAAGATTCCTCCTCGATCCTAGAGATATGATACAGCAGTGGTGCCAGCCCAGCACCAGTGGAATGAGACAGCCATCACATGCCAGCTTGGTTCATTTATGAACGATTGTCACCGTACAGATGGGCCTGGCTCACAGATCACACGTTCTTGTCTGCCAACACTGCTTGAGGGGCATACATTAACTGCAGCTCCCACCCATGTATTCCAACTCTGCAACCGCTATTAACTGTACTCTTCTGCCATGTGTTCAAGCGGAAAAGCGGTGCGTGGTGAACTCCATTAGAGGCAGACGCTGCACTAATGGGGAGGGATGCGTGGTGAGGGTGGGATGTTCTGGAGGCTGCACACCAGTAATAATATGCAGTTTGACACTTTTAACGGCAGAAGACACCCCGTCTAAAAACAGTCTAAAATACAAGGCTGGCCTTAAAGTCTTCATGTTTTACCTGGATGTCTCAGCATAGATTGTTTATGGATAGAAGCTCACACATGAACCAAAGCTGAGGAAAGAGATAGTGACAACGCATTGATTACTTATAGAAAAATGCCAACACAATTAGAAATGACCATCACAAAGCATATGTTAATTTAAATTCTCTTAAAGAGAAAAGTTTCCTTTTCTTATAAAGTCTGTTCCAGAGAAGGACATTGATTCCTTTTGTTTGTGCTATTTTAAAATGTGCTACAGAAAGCAAAGCTTGCTATCATATGAGAAACTGATTGTAATTTAGTTGGAAAATGCCATTACAATCTCCAGAAGTCATTTTTCAGTGCTGAACTGAATTCTACAAGATGGATTACTTCTTAAAGATGTAAGCAGGAGTTTTCATATTGATTCATACACTGTCTTGTACGCCTACTCTGTCACACAAGGTTCCATGAGGCCTTATTGTAATAGAGATCTATTACTAAAGCAGAACTGTAGAAACAGGTATCTGGAGCTCTGCCTGAGCGTAACAGCACACTTTTCATCATTTTACAGGCTGAACAGACGCGGCTCTTTTGTAAAATGTGTAAACTGCTACAGCCTACATACAGATGGACCCGGCGCCGGTCTGGAAAGACACTGCAAATATCACTGAACTGTGTATCATTGCATTGTAGAATCAGTTCAGCTGTGCGGTAATTGATTCAACAGGTTGTCTTTGCTGTCTGTGCAGATGCTTTTATGCTTCCTACAGCTTACCCATATCCCTGCTCCTTGATCCCCTCATGTCATCAAGGAAAGAGATTATATTTTTAAAGATAGATTTCTTGTCACATTGGCTGCCACACAGGTACAGCGACAGACGGATTACAGCAGCAGTCTCAGCTCGTCTACGTTTAAATCTCTGCACAGGGGCCCCATTTTAGACCTCAGTTATATGTGATGGAGAACAACAACTTGCCCTGAGGATTCAGCAAACAGACAACTGACTGCGAAAAGTCTCTTTGCATCAATGTGTGTGACGTCACTGATGCTTCACCGAGCTGCATGACTGAAAACCGCCACTTCAGTATTTTTGCACCAAAGAAACATCTACTCAGACAGAGTTAAAACAGTGTCTGTGGGTCTGAGCAAAGCTCTGAAATTTAGTCAATTCTGTCGACATTCAACTTGAGGAGCCCGCCCAAAAGCTTGTGCCTGCACAGAGAATGCATCAGAAAGGCAGACGTGGCACTGTGCAAGTCACTTTAAGGAGTTTTAGTGGAAAAATATTGACATTTATGTCGGAAATAAGTCAGCATGATCCAGCACCGAGTTATTTTGGCAATACTTCTCTGACATGCAGGAACTACCTAACAGCATAAAAGACCATGTCTGTCAGAGAAAGAACCGTCAAGCCAATAACAGCATCAACACTTGAAAGGCTAAACTACAGCATATTACAGCCAGTGAAAATTAACTTTCACTTTCACCGTTCAGGTGACCTCAGAGTCCTGTGCTTCTTCAGCTTCATCAACCTTGTCCAAGCGCAGACATTCAGTCAGAGGGAAATGGTGCATCTGCGCTTCATTTATTGAAACCAGGATAATCTCTTAATGGCACCAAAGGCATGATGTAAACAATTAAACACCTGTAGAAGTCCAGTTTAGTTCTCTGTACTTCACGAGTATCAGAGGAGCTTTATTTTGACATGCATCAGAAAACTTTCAGAAATATGGATAAGTGTGTTCGCCTTAGTTTGGGAACAAAAAGTGCCAGGGTGATCGACAGTCTTTTCAAACAGCAGTTTATTCTTCTTTTTTTTTTGGAGTAACAGTTAAAAAGTCACCTCCCTCAATCAATTTACAGCTCGGCTGAGTCTTCAACAAATGCTCTGCATGCCGGTACAGCAGCAGAGAAATGGTTGATGCGCTTGGGAGACCCTGGTCTCACATCAAGGTGCCTACATTCATTCATCCAACCCCCCTGCCTACATAAATCTCTGTCACTTCCGTCAAATTTATCTGTCACTGGACTGGCAGACTGGGGAAACACAGATGAGTCCGTTAAAGCTATCTCATGTAACGTGGAACAGTGAAAGCAAATGCAAAGGCATGTTCATAAAACAATGTCGCTAATAAATGATCAGCTTTACCACTTATTGCGGCGGTGGTGGCGGCGGCGGTGGTGGTGGTGTGTGTGTGTGTGTGTGTGTGTGTGTGTGTGTGTGTGTTATGTAAATAAATTTTATTTCCAATAAAGTTTTGTGTAAATGATTACTAACTGTAGCAAATGTATTTGCCATTTCAACTTCTTTTTTATTGTTTCCTTTTCATATTTGACCTTGCAAATCTTTGTATGTTGTAAAATAACATGCAACAAATATCTGAATAGGGAATGAAATCGAGTCTTCAAAGAATGTTTTTTCCCTCATCACATCTTCCTCTGGAGACACAAGTTTAGATGAGACAAAAGTCTTTTTGTCACGTCTTTCTCTAATGTCTCTTACCAAGGCTATGCTCCAGTTATATGGTCACATTTGCCATTAGCTTGTTGAGAGCGCATCTTTGTCACCAAGCCTTTGTCACAGCAACACTCTGAAGCCCTTGTCTTCAATGACGATTCCTGTTGTTCATCAACGTCAAGGACAACATTGATGTTGTGGTGCAGCAGGCTTTGTTTTGGTGTCACGAAAAGCAACAGAAACAAAAATGTTGGATGATGTTTGATGGTTTTTCGTGTCATTATTTAATATCGAACTAAATATTTGTTTCACAGTTTGAATGAAATCTGGCATGTGATTTGGCTGAGATCTGAGATGAAAGCATTTGCTTTTGGTTGGGATCCATATCAAGATTTGGATTCATTGTCAGCCCTGGATGGAACTCAAAGGCTGACTTTGCCAGATTATGTTGTCATTCAAGTTACTCCTGATCAACAAATATTGACACTACATTTGACAATCAGGAAGTCAACAAGGCTTAATAAAAACTGATTTTCTATGTAAGAAAATTGATTCGATATGAGCAATATTGGGTTTTTTTCAAAGGCTAACGAAGGGCTTTTGTTTCCTCATCCCAATGAGGATGATTTTAAAGAAGAACACTTCCGCTGTTTCAAAATAACAAATCCTCAACAACTCATGATGCGGACAGGCACTTTGTGTCACCTGCCGTTACTGTTTCATCCGACTGCAGATAAACTGGAACTGTTTCCATTGAGCAGCTTCACATAGTAGAGGTTTCTCTTCAGCTCTAGCTCTACTTTTATCACTCTCTCCCCCAATCAGACTTGAAAAATGACCATTATGGACACAAATTCCTTCTACATCTGAGGAATGATCAGCATGCAGTCGGTGCAGCCTGTCCAGGATCATTATGGAAACCATTACCACATTCATACTGGCTATGTAGACGTGCAGAGAGCTGCAGAGTGGGTGACTTACTCACAGGCTCTGCTTTAGCTTGTTGGTTTCTTTAATCATGACATTTCATGCTGGTAGAATTCAGTGGTTTATGAACAGAGCTGGCAGAGAGAGTGGCCAGTGGGGGGGCTGTTTAATTTGCTCTGAGCATTACCATAGGTAACAGGTTACAGGTGTTGGGGAGCTGAACACTTAAGCGAAAAATATACTCCTACTGTAATGGCCACTTAGTTTAAATGACAAAAAAAGACAGACCTTCCAGTATCCACGTGACGGCGGCAGAACAAGACCGTGTTTTCTGTATCCTTGATGTGTTCAGCTTATTACAGAACAGTAAAAAGGAGGTGAGGATGTCATGATTGTAAATAATTGGCACTTATCACAGTCATATGTATAAAGGCGACAGGTACAATATGTTGTTGTCTTGAGGCTGATTTCATCAGTTGAACTCAAAATAACTCCCAAACTATCCAGCACAGCTGGTTGTTGTGGGAGTGCATGCGGTAACACTTCGGTTAGAGGCAATATATTTTAATAAAATGAATTAAAAACACGTGCATGTGCACTTCCTTTAACATTAAGATAGAGGATTACACTTAAATTTTCATCTTTATTTCCACTAATATATGGAACTAAAATAAAACCAGAGGCAGGACAGTGGGAATGATAAGATCTCAGGTTTTTATGACAGAATTCATTATTGAAATGTAGTTGAAGGTATTCACTGTATCAAAACAAAAATATTTATTATGTTTTTAGAATAGTGCAACCTGTGGCCCTAAAGCTTGCCACTGAAAATGACACTTATAAATGCAGCCAGGCCTCTGTTACAAGAGTTACTTCATTAGTACTAGAGTGTAAACCCCCCCCCCCCCACCAACACACTGTTACATCAATCGTTACCAATAATGAATATTTCACAAACCTTTATCAAGCCTATTAGAAGATGCATCTATTAGTATCTTTCCGTCTTCCCCTCCAGAATGCTCATTTCCTTCTCCCCAGCTTGTCCACTTGTCAAACAGTATACAGACAGATACCAGCTCGAGCCTGTTGATGCACTGATAGTTTCAGTTATATGGGTAAAAATTCTGTGTGTGAATGTGAATTGATGAAGGAGAGAAGATAAACATCATCCTGCTGAAAAGACGCTGTTTTTCTGCCCTCTATCATACTGTGCATTACTGGAGCACGACAGTTGCCAAGCCTAATCAAGACAGATCATTCCTGACAATGCTTTCAAAAAGTTACAAATGGCAACAGCAGGAAGGCCTTGCAGGCACCCTCTTTATCATCAGCTACACAGTAGGATTTCATGGACATCTGAAACTGCAGAATTAGGAACCACTAACAGTTTAGTAAAGCTCCCCAGGCACCATTCTTCCTGACACACATTCTCAGGTCCAAAGAGATCGTGCATTAAGAGATCGTGAGTCATGGAAGAGCTCATCTCCTGCTTGATTCCAGTCAACAGAAAGGTCTGATTTATCATCTCTTCTGTAGTCTCCCAGTTAACTGACCTCATTTGAAATACAAAATACCGGCCTACGAAATAACTCAAACAATAGACATCCCAGATTTCTTTACGTTTTGGCCAGACTACTGATTGCAATTATAAGGCAGCAACTCCTGTGGCTTGGTTTCCAAGGAAACTGCTGTTCCACGAATGTGGTTGAAATATGATTCGTGTCAACTGAACATGCAAACGTCCTCTGACTGGTCGATTCAAAAATGTGTGTGGATAAACAGGACTAATAAACTTTTTTTTTCAGCATTCTTGAACACGACATAAAAGAAGTGCAAATGTGAGCATAAAATGAAATGAGAAGTTCAGATGAAGTCTGATTGAGCAAGGAGCGTCTGTTTCTCAGCTGCTCTGGTGCCGTGCTCTGTGTTGAAGGGTGTTTGTGTGGCTGTTTGTTTGTGTAGCTCAAGGCTAGGGCTATTATTCTGTTTTTGCTTGTACAAGAAGGCTGGAGTGGGGTTTATGGATGTCAAGACATTTGATGATCTGAAACAGCTATAAGTTGTTTGTTTTTTTGGGGGGGTTTTTTGGGGGGGGGGGTACTTGAAGGGTGTTCAAAGTGAGCCTGCACAGAGATTGATCATGCTCATTAGGACATGATGAGCATTTGAAGCAGACTCAGGTGGCTGAATTGATGGATGTGTTAAAGAGGAGGCCTCAGTCCAATAAGGCGTATCATATATTTTGAAAGAGACACCCATTTTTCTAATACATGATATGTCAGCAGCACAGAAAGCCACATTAGGCTGCCTTTTGTACAGCTATAACTCACATTTTGTTGTACTGACAGGATATAAACACTGGCCCATAACTTTGAGTGAGATTAAAACATGAGATAGCTCACAGCCTTCAGAAAATCAAACCAAAACCAGCATCATTGCCCACCACATGTCCTGCCAAAAGTCAGTAAAGTTTTGAAAAGACTTGTTTATTACTCAAAACCTGGATGGAATAGCATGTGAGTTATTGTGTTGTGCACTGGATGGAATATGTCACACTAAGCACTCTTCTCTGACCTCTGCCTTGCAAAAGACAATAAATCATGCTCTGGATCCCATTTGTTCGTGCTTTTGTAGTGATGAAGCAGTAATGAAGTCAGATTGTTATAACTCAGGATATATCATATGATAGTTTGGTTTCCTTTAAAGAAAATAAATCACATTAAATAATGTGTTAATGATGAGTCATTCCAATCTTTCACAGGACTGTGAAGAAATTCATCACCCCCTCCCCTTTACGAACATAACAATGTTGCTGTTGTTTAGATTTATCATAATAAATGATTTTTACGAAAAGGGAACCATTCTTCCAGCAAAAAGAATGCAGTCTCATTAAAAGAGACGCTCTTTGCCTCATAAGATCCCCATTGGACGCCCTCCCGACAGCGGAGACATCCATTTTCCTCTCGTCGTCTTCAACTCTTCTCTTCCCTTGGAGACAGCCTCATCTCATTCTTCTTCCCAGGCTGCTGTGACATTGAAAGAGACCCCTAATCAAAACATTTGTCTTTCTTTCAGCCTGCGCTCAGACCGGTGAATGAGAGCTGACACCACTGGGAGATGTATTCGTCCCAATCGCGGCCTCATCTCCGTGTCACAGCCAGGCGAGTGTTTTATCTCGACAGGGCACTTATGAATCCGCTACTTAGCCTTGATTTGGAGGAATGGCTCATGACTGCCAAAGTGCCAGGTTAAATCACAGCGTCAGTGGCTCAGATATGGCCGTGATAAGTGACACAGGCATTCTGCCTTTGCTATAAATGTTCATAAATTTTGGAGCAGTCATTTATCCATTTTTCTTTCACCAGATGAACTAAAATTGCAATTTTTGTAATGAATGGAATTTAAATCAAAATTTTTGTTTATCCTATTTCTATAATGACAACAGTCTGAGAAGTGGTGTCTAAAATGGGGTATCGATATAGATGGATCGTTTATAAAATTGCTACATGTAAGTTTTGGACCCTTAGTAATGTTTAACAGTTTTTCTTTTCCTGTATTTATTGTCTAAGATCTCTTAAATGTATAACATTATATCAGAAATGTCCAATCAAGCAATCATGCTGCTGTGATATTAACTGAATGATAAGACGGACATACTTGTGTGTCATCATGTTTCATTCCTCTCTGCACTGAGTCCCATCTTCTAAGATTTCCATACTACAACTCTAGAGGATGTCAGGCAGTCAGGTAGGTGCGTGGTCAACAAAATGTAAACAATAGATTCCAAACCAGGGAAAAATATGACTGTCAACATGAGGCAACTAAATGATGGATAGGTGAGCAGCTTGCTACCTGTGGACATCGCCACACATTAATGTGACATTGGAGGATTGTGTGTGAGTGTCTGTATGGATGCAGAGAGAGAGAGAGAGAGAGACAGACAGACAGACAGACAGACAGACAGACAGACAGACAGACAGACAGACAAAGAGAGAGAGAGAGAGAAATGCAAGGTAGAGCTCCTGCTGGCTGCAGAGGTACTGACAGGTAGTCAGACAGAGCAGAATGTTGTTACAAGACAAGGTAAAGGGCCTTTATCAAGGTGTACTGGACACCGCTGACATGAGATAAGAGGCCTGAGCCGGAACTACTTTATACCACACCTTCACTAAGAGGATCCTGTCAAGATGGGAGTTAAGAGATCCATTTCAGCGTGGGTGAGCCACTATAATACTTGACTACAGAAAGCCATTAGACTATCTTCTAAGACTATGTCTACTCCACCTTTAAGTGCATTTAATGTTATAAGACATGCTCTCCTTTGATTTCGTTTGTCTTATCAAACCCTAAATTCAATATTTTTCCTTAAATGGACAAAAGCATTCTTTGCGGAAATCTGTAGGAAATGTCTTTGAGGAACTGAAAAAAATGATAAAAACAGGTTAAGAGTCTTAAGCTACATGATTGTCTTTATCCAGTGTAACAGGATATACTGCCAGAAAAGATGCACTGATCTGATTCAATGTGCCCAAACAATTTTGGTGCTGGTGGGAGGGGTTATAACCACAACAGGTGAGTAACCAAGGATACTAAGCCCAAGAGATGCTATGACAGCAAATGCATAATAAAGATTACCATTGGAACTATACCAATAGAGAAGGCTGAGTACTTTGCACATTTTTTTCCATTTCTTGGTTGAACAAGTTTGCTGAGATTTTGGGCCGAAAATTTTATCTTGCCTGAATTAGTTATCTTGCAGTTGCTCAGGAGAGTCACACGTATACTGAAGATGCAGCTTCAGGAGCTATTTTGTGGTTCAGATTTCAAGAACAATTCAGCATGTAGACCGCAAGGGGCCTGGGATCGTACCACATACTTTCACATCAACCTCTGACTGTACTACCTGAGCTTCAGCTATTGTTGATCAAAGTGTCCTTGAGTAAGATAACTGACCCCCAAATCACCCCTGAAACTGCATTTTAAGTATGTCCATGTGCTGAAGTAGTAATATCAACCCAATAAATATGTTCATAACTACATGTTAATTCCAGGGGTAAATGGGCTTTATGTAACACAGATTTCAGAAGGGTAAAGGGCTGAGAGGCATGTTCAGAGTGGTCTCCACAACAATATGTCACCATTGTCAGGACGGGATCCTTAGACCATCTCTCTGTCTCCTGACATATGACACGTGTCATGAACACCTCTCAATCAAAGATGCATTTGCATTTCAATGC